>PVKA01033520.1:0-24322 GCA_004027165.1 Ctenomys sociabilis
AAGAGGGTAGTGATCTCTGATGTGCTCCTAGAAAAGCTACCCAAAAGGAGACTCCTCCACAGTAACTGACAGACTTTCTGAATGCTTTTTTTTCTTTCTTTTCTTTTTAGGAGAGCTACATTTAATCAATTAGTATGGAAATAATTTGTAATGTAAATTAGTCAGATAATACTGAATTATATAGCATAAAACATGAAGGTTTCCTTCTTCAAAGAAAACAGCTTTTTTCTATGACTTTATATATGTAAATATTTTTACATAAATGAGAATAATTCTCATTTTTCATTTGCCTCAGAGTCTATACACCTTTTGTCCCAAGGTCTCTTCCACCTGAATCCTTTCTTCCTTATAAACAACAGGCTGTCTCCCTCCCAGGTCTCACCCTCCAGATGCCTGCCCTAGCCCCTCAGTGCTATAGATGTCCAGCCTTTGCAGGAAAGCACTGGTGATTCTCCTTACCTCACTGCAGACATCATTTATTCCTACCTGTGACTCTCCAGAGCCTTCATCATCAAAGAAATACCTAACAATGGTACCGTCTGCGTGACCAGAAAGAACTCCCTTCCCAGAGCAACTAAACAAAGGGGAAAAAGACAGAAATAGAGGGAGAGATTATTTCTTCTCTCCAAGAAGGTCCCTTTTCTCTGTCAGACAGTATCCCAACTGTTGTTCCTGCTACCAGGGCCTCCCCTTGCA
Source organism: Ctenomys sociabilis (assembly GCA_004027165.1). Lineage (NCBI taxonomy): Eukaryota > Metazoa > Chordata > Mammalia > Rodentia > Ctenomyidae > Ctenomys > Ctenomys sociabilis. Next base: position 697 of record PVKA01033520.1, read on the forward strand.
CATTATCCTCTCTCAGACTTCCCCTGGGGCTTTGTCCTGACATTTCCAACTTGTGGGCCATATCATACTCACTTTGTTGTCAGTGACACCACATAAGAATCTGTCCCATAAATGGTAGAAGACTTATTAGTTTTAGTGTTTGCTAGACGAACCTGAGAATGGGAGGATGGATATAAGTTAGGCTAATTTCAATTTTGCCCAGGTCCTAAAAATAAAAACCCAAACACACAAAGCTGATCCCTGTACATTATCTCTTAGCATACAACTTGGCTTTAAGGGAGAAGAGGAACAATACTCCTCTTTCCAGAACCATTATTTCCACCCACCACCACCCTGTGTTTCTCTTTCCTCCTTTACCTTGCCTTCAGCCAGTCCAAAAACAATAATGTACTCTGCAGGCCACTGTAGACAAGTAACAGCGCTCTGTATGAAAGAAATGTCGATGAGAATCTTGTCTATGTGGGTCAGCACATTTATAACAATCTGGACCCAAACCATACACTACCCATCACAATCTTCTATAGGGAAGAAAAGGAGGGAAAACAACTGTTTTGTCAGCAGGAAAGCAGAGAACAATGGGCAGCAGGGCAACACCATCCTTGTAGGAGAAAAAGTCAGATTCAAGGCCGGGCGTGGTGGCGCATGCTTGTAATCCCAGCACTCGGGAGGCTGAGGCAGGAGGATTGTTGTGAGTTCGAGACCAGCCTGAGCTACAAAGTGAGCTTAAAGCCAGCCTGAACTGCATAGCGAGACCCTGTCTCAAAAAGACCAAAAAAAAAAAAAAAAAAAAAAAAAAAGTCAGATTCAGATGTTAGAAAATGCAATTCTGGGTTGCATTTAAAAGTGGATACAAAAAAAGGGGATACAAAGGAAGGACCATTCTGCATTTGTATATACAGAATAGTGAGGATAAATATACAGCAACTTTCGCATAATTCTATGAGAAGAAAGATTTGCACTAATAGTGTTTGGACAGAATATCCTGTCTGCTTCTTGTACTATGGATAACCACTATGAAGATAACAATGTAAAAAGTATTAATTATTGAAAATGTCCTATAAAAAAAAGATAGGTATACAGCTACATTCTCTTAATTCAATGAATAGAGGGATCTACTCCAGTTGTATTTGTAAATAGAATATCATGTCTGCTCCTTGCACAACCAATAACCACTAAGGAAACAATATGCAATGTATTAATTATTGAATCTGTCCTACTAATTTGATTTGAAACTGTCTCATTGCTATTTGTTCTTCAATAAAATTATGGAAAAATAAAAAAATAAAAGTGGATATAAAATAAATACAATAAAAACATAAAAATAAGTGGATATATTGGGCTGGGGAGATAGCTCAGTGGTATAAGCGCCTCCCTAGCAAATGCAAGGTATTGAGTTTGATTCCTACTGCCAAGAAAAAGTTAGTGACAAAAGTGGATATACTGATGTTTGCTCAGTTTAAGCTTTTAGGGTTTGGTCTGAATTTTACCGTCTGGATGAACTTGTTGCAAATGACTTTCTTGTCACCCCTGCCAAATAAAAAGAAGGAAAGCACATTAAATAAATGTCCAGAAGACATGCTGAGGAAAGGGAAGAAAGACCAGATACACTTCCTGGCCCAATGGTGTTTTCTGCCCCTCTGTGGGAACCCCAGAAGGAGGCGTGACAGGGAGCCTGAGAAGCTTAGGAACAAAGCAAGGATGCAACATCAAACTGAGGCCTCTGCTAACACTGCTGATTCCTCCAGGGATGGGACTGCAGAACACTTGGGACAGGAAAAGGCAACAGTAACAGATTCCAGAAAGCATACTGCCTTCTACCCCAGAGTCTAGCTCCTCATCCTTTCTATTTCTCCCACCCTGAGGCATTTCTCACGCTTCCCTTTCTCTGTGGGGCCATCTCACCCCCACCCCCCACCCCCAATCTCTGTCCTCACCAATCTTCTCCAATCTTGTAGACATAGATGATGTTGTCAGTCTGTCCTATGGCAATTTTAGTAGAATCTGGAGAAAAAGCCATGCCCTTTACCATGTAGCTCTTCCTCCCATACTGAAAGTAAAAAAAATAAATAAATAAAAAAAAGAGATAATGAAGATAAATGAAAGCAAAAAGAAGAAAAGATTGTGTTTAGAAAGAGATTTATACAGAGAAAAGGAGGTCATTTCTTGTGCCCGTAACTAGAAGGTGGGTTAAGGAGCCTTTTAGGTCTGTAAGATCCTTCAGCTGTTAAAGTATAGCTGAAGGATCTCACCTTCATGTCAGCTGGCTTGGTGGAGAATTTATCTCTCCGCTCCCCGTGTTCATCATACAGCAACACCACTCGGTCCACGGTGCAGACAGCAAATTTGGCATTGTTGTGGGACCAGGCCATGCAGGTCACCTTGGCAGCTCCATCCTGCAGAAGCAAACGGGTAAAATAAACCTCAGTGTTGGTCTAGAATGCCAAAAGCATGTCCAGCTTTGTGACTGTGGTCCATTTTCTTCTGTCATAGTCCTTTAAAAAAAAAAAAGTAAAAGATTCTTGTACCCCATCCTGGAATTCAAAGCCATCGTAATCTGGACTGAAAAAAGTGTGATTTTAGAGATTCACAGTGTAAATGAATTAATTTAACCACACCAATGTATCCTTGCAGTGACTTCCTTATTCCCCCATATCTCAGATTTGCCAATGAAATAAATTCAGTTGTTCTAGTAACTTTTTGTCATTAGCTATTCATTCAGTTAATATATTTCTGAACACCTGAGAAAAATAGTTGGCCAGGGGCTGAAAGACAAAGAGAAAACTAGAGGTCCTGCCCTGTGATCTCATAAGGTGGTATAAGATAGGAAAAGACATAAAGAGAAATATATACACTAAAGGTTGTGACACTAAGAGTTTCCCTAACAGGAATTTAAAAAATTAGCTTTTACACTAATGTTGGATTAACTAACTGGGAAGAGGAGAGGAAGTAAGAAGGATTAAGATGTGATGTGGGTATACCAGCTCCCCATGAAGAATGCACATATTTTATAATGCAAGTATGTGCTACTAATAAGAAATACAACAAGGCATGATGGCACACATATGTAATCCCAGCATTCGGGAGGCAAAGATAGGAGGACTGCCACAGTTTAGGGCCAGTCTGGATTACAAAGCAAGACTCTGCCTTGGAAAAAAAAAAAAAAAAAAAAAAAAAGGAAGAAAAGAAAAGAAAAAAAGTGGTATGATAATTTGGAGAAGTCTCAAGTAGTGAAATTAAGCTTTGAAAAATGAATGCAGTTGGGTGGGGAATTAACCATGACTGAATGAGTAGCACGACCCAGGCCAAATGCTGGTCAAGAAACAGTAATTCACTCTTGGTGAGCTACCTCATAAGTACATAGCAGAATAGAGGAGACTGTACTGAGGACACCTCAGGAAGGAGCTCTCAAATTAAGCTAAGGAATTTAGCTTAATTAGGAAAGAAATAAGACAATGTAGATTTTGAATGGGGAGTAAAACAATTAAAATATGTATTTAGGATGAACAGTGCCACCCCTCCTTAACTATCCACTTAACACAAGCACAAGTTAGAAGAAATCATTACAACAGTGAATTATTCTAACCATACCTGTCCCCACCTCCCCCAGCTCTAGTCAGGTATGATTCTGCCACTAAAAGTTGCCCTAATAGGAATTTAAAAACTTAGCTTCTACCCTAATTGTTTGATTAATTTACTGGAATTTAGAGTTCTGGTTCAAAATATTGTTACTTTTTACTCTGAATCCACCTATCTTCAAAGTCAGAAGGCTCATTTCACCAAAATCTTCAAAACTAGAGTCAGAAATAACCTCACAACAACTGGCATCCTCTAACTCCGCATTACATTAGGTTAGAAGGGTCCAGGGCTCTTCATCAGTCTTGGCTGAGCATCCTGGGCATCTGGCCCTACCTGCATCATGACATCATTTTACTTTGACAGATTGAAGGATTCCATTTTCAATTTTTCCATGACAGCAAAGAAATTTTTAATTTTACAAAGTCAGGGGCAATTTATTGAACAAATAGCACAACTTGCTTTTGTTCATATTTTTTTTATTTTCCAAATGCTAAATCCTCTGTGAAGCCTCTTGAGTCCTGTAATCAATTAATTGTCTTTTCTCTACAAAATGCATTATGCTGGGCTATCATGAGAATGAAATGAGATAGGGAATAAAATACCACAACTAACCTTTACCCAAGTGTTTCTATATGGTAAGCATTTTGATAAGTGCTTGACACCCATTATCTCACCTTACCTCACAATTCTAAGGTAGATGCTATTATTCTAATGCCCCTTTTATGGATGGGGACTCAGGCACAGAAAGGTTAAGCAATGTGCCCATGTTATATACAGTTTGTAGGTGGCAGAACCAAGATTTTAGCTCTGTATGTTTTATTCTATAGTCATAGTCCTAATGTCTTTAGTTATGCTGCCCTGGTATATATTAAGCATTCAAGCATGCAGATACTTTTTATTAGCTTTGTGTTAACCTATTGTTTCAAATTGTTTTGTTTGTCTTTTTGGAGACAGGGTCTTGCTGTGTAGTTGGGGCTAGCCTTGAACTTAATTGTAGTACAGGCTGACTTCAAATCTCCTGCCTCAGCCTCCTGATGGCTGGAATTACAGATGTGTGAGACTGCCCCAGGCTCCTTTTGATTTTTTTTTTTGTCTTTTTTGAAACAGGGTCTCACTATGCAGTTCCAGCTGGCCTTAAGCTCAGGCTGGTCTCAAACTCATAACAATCCTCCTGCCTCAGCCTCCCCAGTGCTGGGATTACAGGCATGTGCCACCATGCCCGGCTTCACCTTTTGATTTTAAATGTCCTTGCCTCTTCTCTATCAATTTTCACAATGCTTTTCAGTTTTTTTTTTTTTTTTTTTTTTTTTTTTTTGGTATAGGGAATCGAACTCAGGACCTTGAGCTTGCCAGGTAGGTGCTATGCCACTGGGCTATATCCTTGGCCCCTGCTTTTCAGTTTATAATGCTCTTTTGTGTATATTATTTCATTTAACTCTCTCCCAAGTCCTTGAATGTTGCTATTATTGCTTTCATTTTTCAATATGTTTAAAGAGTTTGTGTGGTAAAGGCTAACGTTAGAGATATCAAGCTTTTTAGTGAGCTAGAACTTGAAGTCTGATCTCAATTACAAAACCCACCCTTTCTTCTCCATGTTTCAGTTTTTCCCCAGTGAATCTCAGGCAACAAATCTTCATCAGAATGAAGGTTCAGTTTCCCGTCCTCTCTTCTTAGGGATTGCACCGAAGGTGCTTAATTCATGCGGTGTAGATTCATATCCGTCGCCCACAAATGTACCCCTCCCTTAGGACCGAACCTCCGAAAGTCAGGGGCATGCATGCGAGTGGTTTCAGATCCTTCAGAGCAGGAGCAAAGCTACAGTCAGCAATAATCTACATCGCCTATGAAAGCTCCATCAGTGGAGAAGAGTAAGGATCATCACTGTATCCTTTAAATTCTTCTGCACACAGTAGGCGCAGAAGAACATTATAAACTTCAATTCCCCCACTTTTCTTGGAACATACTGCGGCCTTGGAGGGAAGAGGTTTGGAACTCCTCACCTGAGGGCTCAGCAGGGTCCTCAGGTGCTTCAACTGCATGACGCACACTTGTCTTTCAGATGCTACTACACAGCGACAGCTCCCGTGGTTACCCAGACAACCTGCCTAGCAGCTACTGCGACAGCCAACAGCCGCTGACGCAAACGTGACCTGAGCGCAACACACGTCGCAAGGTCATACACGTCTTGGGTTCGCGACAGAGCGGACAGAATGCGCGCAAGCGCAGTAAGAACTAGGGCGGAACCACGTGAGGCTTGATGAGTCCTCCCCTCGACCATTCCGGTTGCTGTATGCAAACTAAAACCAAGCCACGCCCACAAAGCCTTCGGCAAACTTCGGTTCTACGTAATCATAATCGTTATCTTTTCTACTCATTGACGGTTGACGTACATATGTCAGCTTTGCTGAGTGCTCACTTAAATTCCTCAGACTCAGGAGAAAATAGCCGTTGCTATGGCAGGCAAAAGCAATTGGGTGTTGAACCCAAATAAGTTATAGGACTTGCATAGAATCACAAGGTTAATACAGTTTACAGATACTATTCAGTATGTGTCTGCTTGGTTTCATTCATAATGACCACACAGGGCCTGGGTTCAATCCCCGGTTCTACAAAAAAAAAAAAAAAAAAAAAAAAAGTACTTCTTTAAAATCCTTCATAATGACCACACATTATACTGTTTAATTGCCTTTTCAAAGGGGGAATTATTATTAGTCCCAATTTACCTAACGTAATATTCACAAGAGAGACCACTTGCCCAAGTAAACAGACTGTAAAAGGTAGACCTGGGGTTCAACCCAGAGCTGATAGATTTAAATATTCCTTACATTCTTTCTGAAGCCTTAGCTAGCAGTCACCATGCCAGGCTGCTATACCCCACAAACTCTCCTGTCCCAAGAAATGGTTTCCGGAGTCCAAGAGGTAAGTGTTTTGGAAGCAATGGCCAGGGATAGGTAAGGTACCCCTACCTAGACTTAGCATTGAGTAATGGTAAGTTAAAGACTGCTGCTCACCCGGAATGTTTTTTATGGGTCAGGCAGCAGGACAGACCCTAGCATGGCTTGCTTGTGAGGTTTAAGGCTTGCAATAGCTTGATCAAGTAAAAAAGGACAGTGACTCTGCGATCTCTTTGTGGACTGGGGGCCCCTTCAGAATTCTTGGTCTAATTTTATTGGGAAGGCATATTTCTAACATACCAAAGGGATTGTAATACAGGAAAGGGGTTATTTCATAAGCCCCCTCTGAGAGGTGAAATGGGGCCCCCATTGGGGACCTAATGGGAGATAAGGTTAAATATCTGAGGTTGGAAAGACCTGTAACCTTCCCAGATTTTGGGTACAGAAGCCTCTTACTATATAGCAGTTAGTGTTAACAGTTGTATCTCCTACTGCCAACTCTCCCTTGGCAATGAGGAAAAAGTAAAGGACACTCCTATTTTCATAGGAAACAAATAGGTCCCAAAGCCCAAATTATAGTTCCTTTATCTCAAGTTCTCAATTTTATTACCAGAATCTTCCTCTGGCTATTATGGCAGATGATGATTATAAAATTGTACAATTATTATTGATTTTATGAACAGAGATGGAGGTGAAAAGGAAAACAATAGTAGGAAGAATAGTAATGAGAACACAGGCTGGAAAGAAGCACGTGGCACTGAAGGATCTGTTAATGTTAGCTGCTCTCTGATTACTCCCAAGATATGCTCAGTCCTTTTCTGGACCATCCACCCACAATGGATGGAAACGTCAGAAGAATGAGTGATGAGGAGTTTGGCCAGTAAGATAAGCAGTGAAAATAAACTTCTGGCCCTCTCATACGACATAATAGGTCCTACCAGCATAGGAAGAACTTTCACCTTTTTCTTTTGTTCCCCTCCCCATCCCTTGCACCCAACAAAGCAAAAGAAACCAGGCCTGTAGTCTTCTCTGCCCCTTTTTCCTGATGGTGATGTGAGGGGGCCATGGAGAGTCAGTTGAGAGATGGTGGGGAGTTGTCTTCAACATACCATACAGTGTACCATATAGTCCACTCCGGTTTGCTCAAGAAACTTTATTGGAAAAATGTCCAAGGAGTGAGATCACCAGTAGCTGGGTGGGCTACCAAGTGAAGGGGAGCACCGGAGGCTCCATGGAAGACATTGGAGTAGTGCAGTGTAACAACATCTGCTTCTAGGCCCAGGTGATTCTTTTTATTTTTAGGGGAGGATGAGTACCCATAGAAACATCCCTCTCTGAGGCCCAGAGGCAAGATGTTGGGATAGCAGGGGATACCAAGTGTCCTGATGTAGGTGAAATGGGGCCCCCATTTGGGACCTAATGGGATAAGGTTAAACAAGTGACTCTCCCCTGGACCTGGGGGATGGGAAGAGATGTTCCATCTCATATCCACTCTCCAGGTCCAGGGGTACAGACTCTTAACAGACCTACCTTCTGGCCCTGCTCACAGTGGAAAGAGGATGGGTACCAGCCTGAGATCTCGGAAGTGCATTACCCTCTGGGAGTCTTGGGCAGATCACCATCTTAGGCTCTCCCTGACCCCATCCCCATCCCTATGCTGCCAGTACAGCTCTCCTCTGATTCCATTTTTCATCCAAATGCAGTTCAGTCAAACATCGATGGTGTTGATAGATGGTGACTTTTTCTGTGAAAGAGAATGGACTGGGTCTCTAATTTCAGCAAAGTAATAAGTGCTACCTTTTCTCCTGGGCCTCCTCCATCTCAGATCTTTCCTGCCTTTCCTTTCCCCCTTTTCCTACCCCTCTTTGGCCTTTCACTTTCTTTCCCTCCCAACCTCCCAGGCCCCCAGTCACCTGTCTTGTCCCTACTGGCCTTCCCTGAGGACTCTGCTCCGGCCCCTTCCCCTTCTCCTTGGGGTTGTTGTTGGAGTCGTTGTCCTTGATGATGTCATACTGACGGCAGAACAGCCCAATTACAGCTGAAACACAGCAACAGTACCTGAGCCCTCATCTCAACCTCTCCACTCACAGCTTTGAGGAATAATGAGATACACAACTTCTAGAAAATTTAAGAATGAAATCCTTGAATTCTTAATACTCATGCAGTCTTTATTTCTGGGCTCTCACCAGTCTCCCAACCATACTCCCTCAATCAAACAGCTCTCCATTTCATGTTTCTCCATTTTCTCCTGACCTTTGCCACCTCCCATCTTCATTGAGCCCTCTCCACCACCAAGCCCCTGGTCTCCCACCAGCTGCTCACCAGCCCACATGAGCAGCACCACCACGATGATGACCACTTCCCCCGTCTGCAATGGCTGCTCTCCATCCAGACCCTCCACTGTGATGTCCCCTGAGAAAAAGAGGAAACAAACTTCAAGTCACAGAAAACCTGATGGAAAGCTGGGTCACATACAGAATAGAGATATGGGGGTTTGAGTCTGTCTGGACCTGTCAGTGCTGTCCCTGGAGTCCTAGGGAAGCTCCTCTATGGGAGGAAGTCTTTGGTAGACAGGTGGTTAGAGGCCAAAAGGTAGGAGGCCTGCAGAACTTGCTCGTGCAGGATGTGATGCACAGCTGTGTAAAAGGAAGCGGCAAAGCCCTTCCCCCCAAAGGATTCATTAGCAGTCTGTCTATAATGAATCCCTGCCCACCTGTTTTTCCTTCCTTTCCTGGCAGTACAATGAATTAAATAATCTATTTATCTAAGCTAGACTGTTGCTTGCTTTGGGGAGGCAAATACAAATAAAAACCAGTTAAAAAAGCCAGAAAATCCACTAGCACAGACCCTCACCTGGGCTGGAGCTGTTGGAGGGCAGCCGGTCAGAGCCCTTGAGAGTTCGGAAGTGCACCCGGGGCCCCGGGGGGCTTTCACCCCGAAGGCCGATGCTCCTGACCTGCACTGTGTAGTCACTATCTTCAGCCAGACCCCAGAGGGCACAGGCCCTAGTAGTGGTGTTCACCTCCCGGATCACACGCTGCCCGGGGCCATTCTGTCGCTGCAGGGAGATGAGGGGAGAGGGCAGCCTCAGCCCAGGCTCAACCTGGGCCCTCAGCATTCCAAGGGTGCAGGATGGAAAGGGAAGCCCCCAGCTCTGGAGGAGAGTTGGAGAGAGGGTGGAGGTAACTAAAGGAATGTTCAAAGATCCAAGGACACAGGTTGGGGAAGCAGATGGGTGATTCATACTTGCTGGGAAATGGAGTAGCCAATGACGATGTTGCCTTCTGGGACATCCCAGGACACAGTAGCAGAGTTGGCTCTGAGGTGAGTGACCGTCACATTCACAGGAGAGGGAGGTCGGTCTGTGGGTGCCAGGGTGTTAACAGGTTTGCCCCACACAGCACCTCTGGTTGACTACCACCCTCATTCGTACTCACTCACCTGCTCTCACGAAGCCCAGGTCACAGCTGACCAGCAGGAGGACCGTGGGGCTCAGATATGGAGAGAGGGGCATCAGGGAAGCCATGGTCCCACCGATTCCGCTGGGGGGCACTAGGGCTTGCGCTTGACATCCAGACGGAGCTCTTGGAGAAGAGTAGAGTTGTGGGGGTCGCACGGTGTCACGGTGGACAGCAGCTTTCCCAGGTCACCGGTGCCAAAGCAGTCCCCGTTTTCCTCAAGTCTTCCCCACCCCCGCAGAACCCCGGCACCCCCAGCGAGCTCTACGGGCGCACACCCACCTCCGCCGGTCCTCGCAGCCGGTCAGGCCTCGGGGGGCTGCTCGGCGCCCAGGGGGCGGCCCATCGCCCGGCTCGGAGGTGCTGTCCCTACCCCATCCCGGCTCGGGCCGGCGAGGCAGGCGGCGCGGGCCGAGGTGCGGGCCGCGCGCAGAGCCGGGTGCGCGCGGGCGGCGGGTCTGCGGGGCCCCCTAGCGCGGGCGTCTGGCCGCGAGCAGGGGGCGTCGCCGGCGCGGCCTGGCTGCTGGCCTCGGTCCCCAGTGCGGAGGGCAGTGCGGCTGTCCGGTCGGCCCCGCAGCGGGATGTGACCGTCCGGGCCAGCCGGCCGCCGCCTTCTGCAGAGCCGGCCCCGCGCGCGCTCAGCCGCAGCCCGGCCGGGACGTGCGGGCCGCCCCGCCCCGCCCGCCGGGCTCCTCGCCGCCGTCATCCCCCGCCGCCCCCCCACCGGGGCGCGGGGCTCCTCCCACGACCCTCATGGCGGCTCGCCCCCCGCGTCGCTCCTCGCTCCAGCTGCGGCTCCGGCCCGGGCGCGGGTGCGGGGTCGCCGCACCTGGCGGAGCCCCTCCTTTCCCGGACGGAATTAGCCAAGTTGGGAGGTGGAAGTCCAGCTGCGCTGTGGGAAGGGAGAGGAGCCGAGGGGTCGAGATAATTGTTTTACCGATCTTATAGTTGTAGATTGCGTCAGTTTTTAAGTCTTTTTTCCCATTCATAATCTAATTTGATTGCGTTTGTTTTTTCATTCACTGTTGCATTTATTCAGCAAAATTTAGTGAGCAGCCCCTGTGTTGTCTGGCTTTGTTAAGAGCCAAAGAGAAAGCGACTGTTAGTGCCGGGCTTATAGGACGAATTCGAGAGGAAAGATACATGGCGGCAGCATCCTGGGGTGGGGGGTGGGGGTGAGGGCTGCACTTACTGTGGTTTTAGAGAAATTGGTTGATCTGCACCTCAGGTCTCCCACCTGTAAAGAAGAGTGTATGAATGAAACCTCTCAGTGCTGTGGCGAGGATCAAACGAGACAATTTGGAAAAACCCTTACAGATCTTATACTATGTGTTTATTACTGGTTAACACTGACTTTAGTTCTTTCCTTCAATAAACGTATAAAGCCTTCAATTATTTCATGCTTTGCCTGAGTATAAGTCTGGATAATTTAAATGTCTTAGTTCAGCCAGCTGTATAATCTTGAGCAAGCACTTTTCTGCATCAGTTTCATTCTCTGTAAAACGGGGTATCCGTGTTGACTTCACAGTATTGATGTATCTGGTGAGATACTAAAGATGAAAAGTGAACAGCTTGCTGGGTGTAGTGGGGTATGCCTATAATCCCAGCACTCTCCAGGTTGAGGCAGAAGGACTGCCATTAGTTTGAGGCCAGCCCCGACTGCATAGCAAAACCTTATTGGAAAAGAGAGAGAGAGAGAGAGAGAGAGAGAGAGAGAGAGAGAGAGAGAGAGAGAGAGAGAGAGAGAGAGAGACAGAGAGAGACAGAGAGAGAGGAAAAGAAAAACGCACAGCTTAGTATAAGTAAGCACTGGCTAACATTGTATTTAGGGCAGATCATTGCTTCTCGTGCTCATGCAGCATTTCTATTTCTGTGGTGTTTTTTTCTCCTGTGATACCTAGTTTAGTACTGTCACACCTGGGGCTCTGTAGCTTCTGTTGTTTTCTTTTCTGAGAAGAGAGGGTAAAATGGGCCAGTGGGACAGGGAAGGACAGTTTGTGCTGAACATGTGATCAAGCCATGGCACAGATCGTCTGATTTCTGCTGACCCCAGGACCCTGATCTCTGGCCTCCCAGGGCATCCTAGTCCCAGCAGATGCTTGCCCAGGTATTCTTGCTGACCTAGGTGTTGACCTGCCCTTTCAGGCTCTAGGCTTTCTAAAGGCAAGGGCAAGAGCAATGAGCCTCCAGGCTTTCTCTTCAGAGGGGAGGCAGAGATTGGCAAGCTGAGGTACAAGCAAAGAACACCAGGAGGTCCCTGGTGGCTGGGCACACTGTGACTGGGAAAGGAGTGTTCATGAAGAGGTGCAGGGGGTGGTGCTCAGAGAGGCCACTGTTCTTAGGTTAATCATCTCTGTAGCTCAGATAAGACCCTGCCAGCTGGAAGCAGAGTCACTGTGACCAGAGGGTTTGTGTGGCTAAAGAGGCAAACAGGACAGCGTGACCACATCAGGGGACCATGCCAGGCACAAAACGATTTCAACATGTGATTGAGACCCCAGAGCCTGGCGAGTGGGAGGTGAGACCCCTCTCAATTTTGGTCATCTGAACTGATTCCCAGAATTATTTTTTACCTGGACTTCCTTCCTCCCTGGGCTTCTGCTCATGCCTCCCTCCTCCTTCCTGTCTTCCCTTCAGTCTCCCTTCCCTAATAGGCCCTGAGCTCCAAGTATAGGCTAAGTGCCTGGCGGTGGTGGTGGTGGTGGTGGGTGGTCGGGGGGGGGTGTATGCGTGTACAAGAGAGTCCAAATTCTGTGCCTGCTCCTCCCACCTCCAGTTCAGCAGGCACAAATGAGCCTTTGGCTTCTTGTCCCTTTTGTTTTTCTTTTTGGTCCCCACTTTTCTCTAGTTGTCTGGGTATGAGGCAGCTGTGCCAATCACAGAGAAGTCAAATCCACTTACCCGGGACTTGGACAAAGCAAATGCTGAGGAAATTGTTCAGTTACTAGGGCAGTGTGATGCTGAGATCTTCCAGGAGGGGCAAGCCTTGCCTGTGTACCAGGTAACCCAGACCCATCCCTTGGAAACTGCAAAGGAAGATGCCTTTCCACCTCCATTTCAACCTCTGCCCTCCCAGGCTATTTCTCCTGACTTGCAAATCCTAAGAGCCATTTCTCCTCCCATTCCACTTTACCACTGTCCATTTTCATGGCTTCTGATTCCTGCTTTTTTCCTACAGCGACTGTACAGCGAATCAGTTCTGACCACCATGGTACAAGTGGCTGGGAAGTGCTGAAGGTACTAACCCCTCACTTGCCCTCTGCCTGAATTCCTATTTCCTTCTCTCTCTCTCTCTCTCTCTCTCTCTCTCTCTCTCTCTCTCTCTCTCTCTCTCTCTCTCTCTCACAGTTCTGGGGATTGAACTCAGGACCCTGCACTTGCCAGGCAAGCGTTTACTTTCTCTTTGTTTTTTGGTCACATTTTTCACTTTTGTATATCTTAGCTCTCCATTTTCCCAATCCTTCTTTTTAGAACCTTATTGTCATTATTTATTTGTTTTATAGCACCAGGAATCAAACTTTCAACCTCACTCTTGCCAGGCAGTTGTTGTGCTCCTGAGCTATATATCCAGTCCTTGTCATCTTTTTTAATCAGCAATAGTTACAATATTAGCTAAATAATTCTCTAGAGTTGACTTCCACACCTGTTACCCTCACACAAACCTGTGAAATTGATATTATTGTCTCTGGATTTTTCTTTTTCCACACAAGAAAGCAAAGACTGAGGAAAGTCACAGTAGCTTGCTGAAATTCACCTGGCTAATAATTTTTGGGCAGTGCTACATTTATTATTAAATTTTTATTTAGATGACAAAGTTTCTGTCAGTTCCTTCCAGAATAAGTGAGGGATTGATAAGCAGTTAGTGCAGAGATGGGAGTACAACTCCAGTTTCTTTCTCCACTCTAATATTTTTTTTTGCTGCATCACAGGGCCTATGTTTTATTCAACATTGTGATGAGAGGAAGGATAAAGGAGGTCCTTTAAATACTCCTCCATTACTAACAAAGTAAAAGAACACGCTTCCTTTTGGCCTGAGCTGGGCCATGGTGACCTAGGTCACTTCCCTTCCTCAGGAGCCAGATGGGGGGCTGGTGGTGCTGAGCGGAGAGGGGACCTCTGGCTGGATGGCATTCCTCATGTCGGTGAGTACCCTGACTCCGTCTTCCTTGGTTCCCTTCTGGAGATGAGCCCCACGGCCATAAGGCTGATCACAGTTAGGTTCCTAGGTGGCCCCTCATTAGACTTGGACTCCACACCTCACCACGGAGCCACACTTCTCCTGACCCCACCAGGACCCCACCAGTCGATTGGTAATGTCTCTGTCTCTCACACATCCCTAATGAATCATCTCCACAGAGCATCTTCATAGCAGGTTCCAAGTAGGGCTGGGTTAGGTGCTAGCCTAAGAGAATCATTCTGTATCTTCTATCTGCTAGGAGTTGAAAAATCCAAGTTTATTGTTTCTTATCTCTTTACCTCCTTTCCCCCTTGACACAGGTCTCCTTTAACCAGCTAATGAAAGGTCTAGGACAAAAACCTCTTTATACCTATCTCATTGCAGGAGGTGACAGGTAAGTCACCTTGGCCTGGGAATGTTTTGTTTCTCTTGAGTATGTGTTTTTCAGAAACTAAATTAGAATAACTTTTAACAAGTATTTTGTCCAAAATATCTCAGTACACTTACATCTGACCCACTTCACTGCCCTTGTAGATATTTGAGCTTTTCTATTCTGTGGAGCATCTAGCATAGTGCCAGCACAACAGTAGGGCTCGTTCAGTGATAGTTTTCCTCCATTCCTGTCCCTCTGTGTGGCTTTTTCTAATTAAACTATAGGATTCTGCTTTGCAGTTAGTGTCCTTGACAATTGAATCTGCCTTCTTAGGTCTGTGGTGGCCTCAAGGGAGGGAACGGAAGATAGTGCCCTGCATGGAATTGAGGAGCTGAAGAAGGTATGTACTTTTCACTAAAATTCAGTCACAGACCTCTGTTTGCTTTTTCTCATGGGGATATTAAAAGCCCCAGCACTTAGCCAAATTTGCCCTCTCCCCTGGCCCTGAGCCTTGATATCTTCCCACAATAGGTTTGTATCCTAGGGTCTTTCCCACTGTACTGTTTGCCCATCCTCTTCTCCTAGGTGGCTGCTGGGAAGAAAAGGGTGATTGTCATTGGCTTCTCTGTGGGACGCTCTGTAAGTGTGAAGATAGGCTGAGTGGATCAACCTTATAGGGAGGAAGGGGATGGGAAAGGACTAGCACAGAAGATCGGTGAAGTGTGTACTAGAAGACACTTGCACAAGGAATTTTCATTTTGGCTCCTTCAGATCCAGTTGTATGGACGTGAGAATAGTGAGAAGGGATCCTTTCTCAGACTGTGTAGCAATCCATCAACAATCAAGATAGACTAGTCCAGGGGTCGGCAAATTACACTGACAACCAATCTAGCCAGCTGCCTGTTTTTGTAAACAAAGTTTTACTGACGTAGAGCCATTGTGTTTATGTATATGGTCTATGGGCTTTTTTTGTGTCACAACTCTAGGGCTGAGAGTTAGACCCAAGTCAGAGAGCCCACAAAATCTAAAATATTTTTGTCATTGGCATCTCTGTGGGACGCTCTGTAAGTGTGAAGGTAGGCTGAGTGGATCAAGCTTATAGGGAGAAAGGGGATGGAGGAGGACTAGTTCAGAAGATTGGTGAAGTGTGTGCTAGAAAACATTTGCATAAGGAATTTTAATTTTGGCTCGAGGGCTCTTAATAGAAAAAGCTGTCCCCTAGAGTAGCTATTTGCCACTTAACTATGGTTCTTGGACCAGCAGCAGCAGCAGCAGCATCTGGGAATTGTTAGAAAAAGCAGGATCTCAGACCCCACCCCAAGTACCCTGAATGTGAATTTTAACAAGATTCCTAGGTGGTTTTGAGCAGCACCAGGCTAGGTGACTCCAATTTTCCTGCAAGTCTCAGATTCTAGGAAGCCATGAGCAGAAACCCAAATTCTAGCTTGCAGGAGCAGGAGACACACAAGGACAGCAGTGTGCTGAACAATTTAGTTCACTAATTTCCGACCTTTATCATGTAGATTACCTGAGGAGCTTGATTAAAATGTAGTTCCTTTGCAGTACTTGTTAAAAATGTGCTCCTGCTTCAACTTTGGATCCAGCTAGGTCTTTACTGGGAGATTCTGATGCCTGTGGGCCTTGGGCAATGCCCCCGGTAACTCCTTTGTCATATCCTCCCCTCTCATTGCCATCAGGCACCCTTTGTGGCAGGCCAGTTGGACTACTGCATGGATAACACAGCTATCTTCTTGCCGGTCCTAGTTGGCTTCAATCCCGTGAGCATGGCCAGGTGAGCCTTCTGTAGAAACTGGTCACCTCAGGGCGGGGGACACATCAGAGAATAGAATCACAGAAGGTGACAAGTGGATAAAGTCTTGTTCACCAGATCTTAGAGTGTTAAAGATGGGTCCCCCTAAGCTTTGGATGTATTTTTGTTTGGTAGGTTAATTTATTCTTTTCTTGTTTCAGAATCATTGAAAGCTACATAAAATATGAGCTAGCATACATTCAGAACAGGGATTTAAGAGGCAAGGAAAAGAGGTAGTAGAGGGAAAAAATTGGGGTCAGGAAAATGTACACCACAGAGGTCTGTGCTTTTGTCTGGGGCAATCCCCAAACACCTTCTCAAGGTAGTAGCAGTGGTGCTAAGCGACCACTACTTCTCTTTGTCCACCTTCCTTATTTCCTGCCCACTCTCATCATATATAAGGTACTCCTTAGTTTCCTTTTGGCTATTGAAATCTATCCCCCATTTCCTTCCCTGTGCTAACAAATCTCCTTGTTCTTATTCTCTGTCTAAATTCCCACTTTGGCTGGTCTCAGAGAAAGTCAACATTTATCTTAGTTATTTTTCTTGTTGCTGAGACAAAATACCTGACACTCAGAGTTAAAAGAGGAAATGTTTATTTATTTCACAGTTTTTAGAGGTTTCAGTCCATAATCAGCTGGCTCCTAGGTGAGACAAGACAACATGGTGAATAAGGATTGCAAAGGAGAGACAAATTATGGTGGGTAGAAAGTAGCAAGGCAGCCAAGCAAGGGAAGACTGTATTTTATGCAGGCTACTTAGGGTAGGTGGCACTCACACCCTTAATCCTAGTGCCATTGATCCTAGCTTTGCACCATGAATCAGTCCCTGTGTCACACACTCTAGACTCTGCCACCTCTAAGAAAGCCCCACCTAAGATATCATGAGGCTTTGGGGGACATCTAGACACAAGCCATAACAACACGCTAGACCAAGAGTGTGCAGCTGTAGTTATGTGTGTGAGTTGCTGGGAAGTGTTAAAAAATAGAAGAAGATCCAGGCATCGTGGCACACACCTATGATCCTAGCACTCTTAGAGGCTAAGACAGAAAAGTCGTAAGTTTGTGAACAGGCTGGGCAATTGAGTTACTTAGTAAGATACTGTCTTAGCATAAAAGGTGAAAAGGGCTGGGGGGAAAGCTCAGTGTAAAGGCCCCGAGTTTAATTTGTTTTATTTTTATTTTTATTTTATTTTGAGACAGGGTCTTACTATGCAGTTCAGACTGGCTTTGAGTTCACTTTGTAGGCCAGAACTGGCCTTGAACTCGCAGTGATCCTTCTGCCTCAGCCTCCCAAGTGCTGAGATTCCAGGTGTGTGCCTCCACACCCACCTCCTGAATTTAATCTGGAGGAGAAAAAAAGAAAGAAAAAAAAAAAAAAAAAAAGAAGATGAAAGATAGTCCTTGTGTTAGAGGTCTGAGTTTTTTGATTTGGGGTATAAACCTGAAATGTCCATATTTTAAAATCATCATTGGAAATTCTGATGTGCAGCCAACTTGGGGGGTTCTGGTAAATAAACCACTGGATGGGCCACTTGATGACTGTCACTGAAGGAAAGGTTATCAATTACATTAGAGCAGCCTAGTGTATTTATTTAGGGTCGATCTTAGGGAAGTAAATGAGGTGGGTTCTTTCTGAGGTGCTCTTTTTAGTTCTAGGTTCTAGGCATATACTATAATTCATATGAAGGTGTAAATGAGTGAGACACTCCTAACCCTAATCATTTTGCACTCTCCTTCACCAAAAATATATTTGCTGCAGTGGATGCTAATTTGAGGCCCCATGACTAAGTGGAATGAAGAATTTCAAACAATGTAGGCGTGGAGATCTTCCAGTTGTTCCTTAAATCAGTGGTTCCCAAAGATTTAGCTCTGGCTGATCTTCAGAATCATCAGGGAATCTTTTAAAGATACAGAGTTTTGAGTTTCCTTCCAGAGCTACTGAATCTGGTTCTCAGGGTGGACTGCTGTCCTCAATGGGCAGCTACTAAAACCATGACAGCTACAGAACTTCCCATATGATTTCAATGTCCAGCCAACCCCGAGAAATTTGATTTTAAATATAGACACTGTCTCCCCTCTTTCAGTATCTTCTAACCTAGGTCTCTAGAAAGTTTTAGAAATAGTTTGAAGGCAGGTGTGGTGGCACACATCTGTAATCCAACACTCAGGAAGCTAAGGAAAAGGAGGATTGTCACAAGTTCGAAGCCAACTTGGTCTACATAATAAGTTTGAGGCCAGCCTGGACTACATAAGGAGATCCTGTGTCAAAAAATAACAAACAAAGAAACAGAAACAGTTTGAGAACAATGACAGGAGATATTATACTGTGGGTATGAAATTCATGAAAGCTTATCTGCCTTAGAAGTGATTTTACACACACACACACACACACACACACACACACACACACACATTATCCCTAACAATATGAAAGTTCTTCATTCTTTGAGACTTGATAATTTGTAGCTCTCTTGAATTATTGACATATTGCTTTGTTCCTGATTAACTCATTAAAGATTTCCCAATCACAGGTGGGCCACTTTTACCTTGCAGCTCTTTTCTCTCCCTCAGGCACCGAGCCTTCCCACTTTGGTGGGATTTCCACAGTCCATTTCCACAATTCCATACTCCTTTCCAGGAATGGGAAGGACTTCTAAATGACCCTAAGACGGAAAAACAGAAGTTTGGATGACAGGTATCCCCCTGGGTTCCACACAGAGTGAGATGGGTGTGATAGTCAGTCTTGTGCTAGGACCAGGAGGCAAGAAGGTTCTGGTCTCTGTCTAGAGCTTTAAACTTAGAACTTTAAACTTATCTGGGATTCGTTGATTAATTCTGTCCTTGGGTTGATTCCCAGCTGAGGGCCCACCTTTAGAACCTCAGAGACAACCCTTCCTCCTTTGTATCTCTTTGAACCCTAGAAATGACCCTATTGAAGACTGGAGTTCAACCTTCCGGCAAGTAGCAGAGCGGATGGAGAAAATGCAAGAGAAACAGGAAGCTTTTGTGCTTAACCCTGCGGTTGGGGTAGGGTTGTTTTCTCTTCTCCCTACCCTCACCCAAGCATCTGGGAATTGGTTGGCACTTGCTTAGAAACTCTGATTTAACTTCTATTTATCGAGTAAACTCCCAAAGCATTTGTGTCAACTAACAGGTTTTAAATGAAATTCTATTTTCTCACTTATTTGTCACCCTAAGGTGTTTCATCTTCATTCTGACTCTGTCTTTCCAATCAGTAGTCATTAAATGCTGCAGTGAACTAGGGCAGTTTCTATTTAAAGGAGCATTTTCCCCTTAGTTTATGGACAACCTTAACTAACCATTGTAATGGCTCATTTGGTGTCTTTTACATAAGGTATTGAATTTCAGAACTGCACTGTAGGGAGGATGAGGCAAGAGAATCATGAGTTCAAGCCCAGTCTTGACTTAGAGAAACATTGTCTCAGAACAACAAATAAAAAGGGCTGGAGATGTAGCTCAGTGTAAAGGCCTTGTGTTCAATCCCCAGGACTAGAAAAAAAAAAAAGATGTACTTTTGTTGTTGTACCCCCCTCTCCTCACTGGGGTGAGCCTTCTTAGTCTTAGAGGTTCTTGTTCAGGGTTTTTTGGTTTTTTTTTCAGTCTTTTTGAATTTTTAAAATTTTATTTATTTACAAAACCAGGGATTGAACTCAGGTCCTTGTGCTTGCCAGGAAAGTGCTTATTCCACTGAGCCATCTCCCCAGCCCTAAAATTTTATTTATTGATACATGGTCTCACTACATAGTTCAGGCTGGTAATGATCCTTTTGTCTCTGCTTCGCTAGTGCTGGGATTATAGGCCTGTGCCACCATCGGGGCAGCACTGTGCGCCCAGAGTTTAGAGGCCAGGGCAGCATGCAGAACTGGGAATTGCACTCAGGACTTCCCACTTGCCAGGCCAGTGCTTATGCTGCTATCTCCCCAACCCTTTTTGGTCTTTTTGAAATAGGGTCTTACTCTGCAGTTCAGGCTGGCCTTAAACTCACTTTGTAACTCAGGCTGGTCTTGAACTCCCAGGGATTCTCCTGCTTCAGTCTCCCAAGTGCTAAGATTACAGGTGTGAGCCTCACTCATGCTTCTTTATGTTTCTTCTGGGGTGTGGGTGTGCGTCATTCATGCCTTCTGCCCTTACTTCAGCCAGTGGTTGGCTCTCAGTCTTTTCTTTAGCAAACTTTCTACATATCTATATTTTTTATGTATCTGGTACAGGTTCTTACTACACAGCTCAGACTCCCCAGCCAGGCTGTGCTCCATCACACCAGGACTCTGTTGCCGGCTCACTGTGCCTGTGGGCGGGGCCAGCATGACTATGTCGTGCCTGGGATCAAACCCTGGTCCTTGCACTTGCCTATGCAGGAACCTAATCTGCTGAACTATCTTGCCAGCTCCCAGTCTTCTTGATCATTGCTTTCCTTTTTCTTTCTGCTGTCATCTTTGACTTGCCAAGTTGTGAATCTGTGCCATTGCACTTCATGCTTCTGGAGTCTGTTAAAGCACATGGAATACGCTTTGTCTGGGTTGATAAAATATCATGGTGAGGACAGTGAGTAGAAAGTTCCTACAAAGAAAAGCACTGTGAAAAGCTCTTAATCCAGCTAACAGGAGACCCAAGCACTCTGACTTGCTTCCAGAGAGGCCTGAATGCACCCTAGGGACGGCCAGAGGTGACCTTTTCCTTCTCTCTTCTCCCCTTAGTTATGATCACTCAGCTCAGTGTCTCACCTCACAGTACACTGGCCAGAGGGGACACCAGAGTTCCTAACTAGAGTATGTGCCTGGGGTCACTAACCAGGGCTTGGCTCACTGACAGAGCTTATGCCCAGGGGGTCACTAACTGGTAGATTCTGGGATCTTCCTCTCCCCTCCCACCCCCGTGTCCTCACTTCCTTAGCCTGAGGGTCTCAGCGGCTCTTCCCGGATGGAAGGTGGAAGTGCCACCAAGATCCTGCTGGAAACCCTGTTATTGGCAGCCCACAAGACGGTGGACCGGGGCATTGCAGCATCTGAAAGGTAGGGAGGGAGGCTCCAGATCAGAGAAAGCCAGAGTCAGACAGTGACAGGGTGAGGTGAATGGGGGTGGCAGGTCTAGATTCGGAAGCTAGCTCGCTTTGGAGAGTTGACCTTGGGATGGGTCTGGTTGCTCAGCTCAGGGTGTGTTCTGCCATATCCTCTTTGCCTGACCAGGGTCTCCAACACATCCTCCACAATGCTTCCTGACCTCACCCACCTTCAACTCGCATTCCCCATAAAACTCTCTTGATGCCTTGCTTACTCTTTCTGCTCTCCAGATTTCTTCCCCCTCCCCCAAGCCCTATCTGCACCCCCACCCTTGGTGCAGGGTGCTCCTCAGTGCAGTCTGACTCTCCTTAAGACTTAGTTTTATGGGAACTGTGCCTTCCCCTAGACAGGGTGTAGGGGAGCCTCCACCTTCTGAGGGAGCTGGCAATTTCTCTCCAGATGCCTCCTGGACATCCTTCGGACCTTTGAGCGGGCTCATAAGGTGACCTACAGTCAAAGCTCCAAGATTGCCACCCTGATGAAGCAAGTCAGCACCAGGTACCTGGACATGCATTTGGAGGGGGTGCCTGAGAGCAGAGAGAACTCTCATGAGATATGTTAGAGTGGCAAAAGTAATGGGTCAATGTGTTGGAGGGGTGTGGCTGGCTCCTCATTTGTTTACCCTTATGTTCTTCCATCTGCATCTCTGGCTTTCTTTTGTGGTGATCACTTATGTCCTGACTTCTGACCCATTCTCAGCTTGGAGAAGAAAGGCCGAGTGCACTTGGTTGGCTGGCAGACACTGGGTATCATTGCCATCATGGATGGAGTGGAGTGCATCCATAACTTTGGCGCAGGTGGGATCCCAGTCTGCCATTCCTCCTAATCCCACCTGATCCCAAACAATTTGGTCTACTGTCCAAACCCTCTGCTGCCAACCCATGGAGATTCCTAAATGTCCATTCTGTCCTACCTAATAGCCATCTCAGTCAAATGTTTCTTCCTTTGGCTCCCACCTCGATCCATGACCCCTCTGTTCCTACCCCTTTTCATACGGGATATATCTCACTTTCCATGTCCCTCCCAGCCCCACTGGAAGCCCCCAAAGCCTAGAACTTTCCTTTCCTGTAAAGCCCATTGCTTCTCTTTCCCTGTCTTGAAATTTCCCAGATTTCCGAGACATCCGTGGCTTTCTCATTGGTGATCACAGTGACATGTTTAACCAGAAGGCTGAGCTCATCAATCAGGTTGGAGGATGGGGCTTGGTGAAGATGTGAGGGTCACTACTGTGCAGAGGGTGGGGACCTTAAGTACTGGAGGTGGAACTTGGGTGCTCTCCCACTAAGCTACATCTCCATTTCTTTTCTTCTGGAGACAGGATCTCTTATGTAGGTTAGCCTTGAACTTGTGATACTCTTGCCTCAGTGTCTCACATAGTTAGGATGCTAGACATGTACCACCATGCTCAGTTTAAAACTCTCTCTCTCTCTCTGTATGTGTCTCTCTGTCTCTCTTTCTCTGCCCCCCCCCCCAAATCTGGTGGTACAGAAGATTGGACCCAGGACCTTTTTGAGATAAGATCTCATTAAGTTGCTAAGTTGCCCAGACTGACCTCAACTTGCAGTCCTACCTCAGCCTTCCAGATGCTGCTGGGATTAAAGGGATGTGCTAATATGCCTGGCTAAAGCACCACCTTTTAAACTGATTATTTTTCATCTGTAGTCAAAGGACTGCAAAGTGACTCTAGAGTGTTCTCATGGGAGGGTCTCTTCCATCTTCTGCTCCAGGGTCCACAGTTTACCTTCTCCCAGGAAGACTTCCTGACTTCTATCCTACCTTCCCTCACAGAAACTGACACTGTCATCTTCATTTTCACCCTGGATGGTGAGAGGAAAGATGGGTATGGGGGTGGTGTGAGGAGCTTGAAGTAGTAGAGTGACCCAGAGAAGCTGCCATTTTTCTGGGTCTTGGGACACTGGCTCAGAGGGAGGCACCGGTGTGAGTCTATTGATCCAGGGTGGCAGGAAGGACATCTGCACAGCCTACCTTTCAGCACCACCCATCCTGCAGACAACCTCACAGAAGTGAAGATACTGGTGGAGCAGGTAAAGGAGAAGACCAGCAATATCCAAGCCCTGACACACAGCGTAGTGGGGCAGTCCCTGCCGGTGAGAGCCCAGCCTTAAAAGGGGTCAGGGCAGGGGGCATGTCTACTTCTTAGACATGTTGCTGTGGGTCCTATTTGTCTTTAGGCCCCCCTGAAGAAGTTCTTTCCCTCCATCATCAATATCATGTGGCCACTGCTTTTCTTCGAATAT
>PVKA01033521.1:0-24305 GCA_004027165.1 Ctenomys sociabilis
AAAAAAAAAAAAAAAAAAAAAAAAAAAAAAAAAAAAAAAAACTTAGAAAAGGGGGCATGGATGTAGATCAGCAGTACAGCATCACCTGGAAATCCCAAGGTCCTATGTTCAATTCCTGGTTCAAAAAAAAAAAACTTTTGAGAAGTAATGACATTATTCTAGGATTGGCAGAAACTGAAATGCTAGCAGCATAACTTCTCCAAGTCTGAAAATTCTTGGTTCCAAAGATAACTAAGATTAGACTTGGTGACAAACTCAGGGTGACTAGATAATTCAATGGATGAAGCATACAGAAGCTTCCCATAGAAAGAAACAAATGGCTTCATATGTTACAAGAAAACAAAAAATAAAAATACATTAGAATTCCTCTTGAAATGAACCGAGAAATAAACATGGTATAAATCATAGGGTTTTTTTTTTGGTTTTTTTTTTTAGGGAAGGGCCTATAGGGTGTTCAGGGTCTCCCTACTAGATTGGATTCATAGTGATCTCCCTGTTTACAGCCTCCGAAGAACTGAGATTACAGGCATGTGCCAACACAACAGGCCTGGGGATCAAGTCCCTCCATCCTCCGGTCCCTGCATCTGCTTGCAGGCATTTTAATTCACTGAACTATTTTTGCCGGCTCTAACAGAATATTTAGAAATATAAATCCAACAGTTTAAAAAGGTTAAGATTTCTTTCAGTATAAAAACTATGATTATGACATCTTTTAGATGTCTTCAGCCAAAACACAGTTACTGGTGGCACACGCCTGTAATCCAGGGCTTGGAAGACTGAAAACAGGAGGATCACTATAAGTCCGATCTGTGTAGTGAGATCCTATAGGCCCTGTACTAAATACATAAAACAAATAAAAAGACAAAATATCCTGGTTCCCTCAAGAAAAAAAAAAAGATCTAAAAAACAAAATACCCTCAGCATCAATATAAAAGCTGTCCTTGCCAGCCATGTGGTGGTGCACACCTACAATCCCAGCACTTGGGGTGCTGAAGCAGGGGATTGCTGCAAGTTTGAGGCCAGCGTGGGTACAGAGTTCAAGGCCAGCCTGAATTACATAATTAAGATCCTGTCCTTAAAACAACAATAGTTGTCCTTGCTTCCATCTCTGCAAAATCATCTCTGAACATCTAAAGTATAGCACTGGTATAAATAAATATCCCTCTACTGTTTAAAAATTCAAGACACATGGTCTGGGGCCGGGAAGATAGTTCAGTAGAATTTAAGTGCATGCCTGGCGAGCGCAAGGTCCTGAGTTCCAACCCCCAATATTGAAAAAAAAAAAAAAAAAAAAGACACAGAGAGAGAGAGAGAGAGTCTGGGGAGCTAGCTTGGTGGTCCAAGCACCTGCCTAACAAGCACAAAGTCTGGAATTCAATCTCTGGTGCTGCATGCCAAGCCAGCCCTGGAACCATAAGGGTGCCCTGCCAGCCCCAGGAATGATGGCACACATCTGTAATCACTGGGGAGGCTGAGGCAGGAAGATCACTACAAGTATCAACTGCAAAGTGAGACCTTGTATCAACAACAAAATTTTAAAAATTAAAAAAAAGAAAAAAAAGAAAAAAAAGACACAAGTTTTGAATTTTTTCCCAACAGAAAACTGCTCACCTGCGAAGCAGGATATCCTGGAACCTGTGCCCTAAGAGGCAGTGCTTCATTCTGACAGTCTTGCTGTGGATATATCCAGCGAGAGACTGGGCTTGGGCTGCTGCCTGGTGAACGGTAAGCACCTGGAACATCTGCAGAGTACCCAGTCTGACTGTAGCCAGGTGTATAATAAGCCCCAGAGTAGGAAGCAGAATTTGCCCCAGGACCAGGTGGATATGGTGGACCATATGCTCCATTTGCATAAGAATTCAAACTCTAAAAAAAAGTAAAAATAAGAGAAAAAAGACAATAGATACAAGTGCTGAAAAGCCAAAATGCCCTGCCTTCACACCCAACCTTGAAAACTTTGGGAAGAAATGAAATCAGTAACTAATAAAAACGTGAAGTATTTAAGCAAGCTTGAAAGCATTCTTTCTCTCCCTTGCTTAAGCCCCATGTCTTACAACGAGCTCCTGTGACTGCAGAGTTTGCAATGTGACAATGGTAGAATAGAAAGAGATGGAATGATGATCTTAGCACAGGGCTTTCTGCAAACTGTTCCCTAACCCTACCTAGACCTGCTCCTAGCAGCAGAAAAACTATATCCACAGACAGGGACAGGAGCTGGGAGGCTGGAGAAAGCATCATGCTATCATAAGACACACCCAGCTGTTACCTCTGTCAGGAAAATGAAGATCATCTGCTTATCTTGCAGTTATTATGAAAAGTAAGATGACACAGGTAAAAGCATAGTGGCAGGAGACATAGCTTAGCAGCATAAGTGCTTGCTTAGCAAGTTGCAAGGTCCTAAGTTTGATCACAAGTACCAAAATAAAGCAGGCTCTGGTACATGGTGTGCTGGATAAATTACAATGATTTACACTATCATTGCTACTAGTACTACGATAGCAGGATTGAAGGCAAACCAGGATCTGATCCTAATGCCATGTTGTATGCACTGTATCACCACCCTGCTCTCAGATAATACCAGCAATAGGTAACCAAGATGGAATTCCTCACACCGGGGTATTTATTTAATTTATTTATATTTTTGCAATTCCATGGAGTTTTGATCTTCTGTTTTATTTTGCAATGCCAGGGCTTGAAGGACTAACCTTGTACATATAGGGCAAGTGCTCTACCTCTGGCCTGCAGCTTTCCATCACCTATCCAGACTCTGAATCCTCAGTTTAATCCAAGAAGAGTAAAGCTAAACCCTCAATTTAAATAACTGTGTTAATGTTTTGTATTAATTTCAAACTTACCTTTTATTATTATTTTTTTTGTGTGTGGTATTGGAGCTTGAACTCAGGTCCTTGTGCTTGCCAGGCAGGTAAGTGCTTATTCTACTGAGCTATTTCCTTGTGCCAAACTTATCTTTTAAAAATAGTAAAAACTTAAAATCAAGTTTTCTTGTCCTCAGTTCTCTCAAGACTTCACAATGTTTCTCACTTAGGTTCAAGGACCAACATGGCCAAACCCCTGGGCCGTATAGTGAAAGCCAGGGGCTATTCATTGCAGAATATTAAAAGTTTACTGTTGGACCTGATGAGATGGTATTAATAGCACTAATTTTTTTCAGCTTTTTTTTTTTAAGTTTTAATAATGGTATTGTTGTTTTTTAAAATGACTTTTTTTGAGACAGCATTTTGCTATATAATTCAGGCTGGCTTTGAACTCACTATGTAATCCCAGTTGGCTTGGAATTTGTGGCAATTCTCCTGCCTCAGTCTCCTGAGTGCTGGGGTTATAGTCATAGGCTACCATGCCTGACTTAAAATGACCTTATAAGATACATAGTTGGGCCAGGTGTGGTGGCGCAGGCCTGTAATCCCAGCACTCTCCGGAGGCTGAGGCAGGAGGATTGTTGTGAGTTCGAGACCAGCTTGAGCTACAAAGTGAGCTTAAGGCCAGCCTGAACTGCAGTGAGACCCTGTCTCAAAAAAAACAAAAACAAACAAACAAACAAAAAAAAAAGATACATAGTTGGATTTATTTAAAAGTGATATCATAGGGCAGGGGGGGATAGCTCAATAGCATAAGAGACTGCCTGGCAAGCACAGGGTCCTGAGTTCAATTCCCAATATCGGAAAAAGGAAAAAAAAAAGAAAAGAAATTGTGTGTGTGTGTGTGTGTGTGTGTATACATAGAAGTGATATGATATTCAGATATTCAGAATGTGCTTCGAGGGCTGGGGATACAGCTCAGTTGTACAGTGACTGGTAAGTGCAGGTCCTACCAGTGATATCTTTTTCTGGGTGAGAGACCTGCCCACTTCTCTCCTTTTTGGATTCCATAGAATCAGAAGTATATGTCAATCAGAAGAATATTTATCAGAAGATAAATAGCTATGAACATGCATAAAAATAAAGCTGAGCCAGGAAAGATAGCCCACGCCTGTAATTGCAGCCACTCGGGAAGTTTTCTAAGAGTGATAGTTTAGAAATGTCTGATACTCAGAAAAAAATGCAAGAGGCCACCCATGGTGGCCCACCCCTATAATCCAGGACTCAGGAGGCTGAGGCAGAAGGGTCACCATGACTTCAAGGCCAACCTGGACTAAATAGTGAGTCCAAGTATAGGCTGAAATAGATAATGAGGCCCTGCATGGAAAAAAAAAAAAGAGAGAGAAAAAGAAAAAAATTCAAAAAAAAATTACACATTCTTGATTTATTAAATGATTTTTAAGATTTAGAAAATCTTATCATGAAGAGCCATGTGACAAAGAGGCAGCTTTAGAAGACAAATAAGTGATATTTCATTTTTTAAAAAAGTAAAGTTATATCCACATATAAGTCTGTTTTGGTCAGATGCATGTGCTAATTCCAAACTGGAGTAAATCTAGAAACCACTGGGCAATTTCAAAATCCAACAACTTGTTTGCTGTATCTAAAAGCTCTCTCACATTATTGCAGCTTTCTTCTTTTCCTTTTTCTTTTTTTGTATTTTAGGGAAGGGTCTACAGGGTATTCAGGGTCTCACTATTACATTGGACTCATAGTGACCTGCCTGTTTACAGTCTCCCAAGAGCTGGGATTACAGGTGTGTGCCACCACACCCAGTGTCAATTGCCATCTCATGTTGGCCCCAGGGGCGGGCTGGCACATCAGGCAAACCCCGATCCCTGCTTGCAGGTGCTTAACCCCTGAGTTATTTAGTCAGCCCTCATTCTTTCTTTCTTTCTTTTTTTTTTTAATACCAGGAATCAAACTCAGGACTCTGGGCTTGCCAGGCACGCCCAGTGCCACTGAGCTATATCACCCTGTTATAGCTTTTAAGTCACTCTAATTTTTGATTTAATCTTTCTTGAACATATGAATATGTAACACACAAATATAATAAATTTCACTTAAAGGGGAAGAAAATGTTACAAGAAAAAAATCTTTATGAGTGAGATCAGTTAGTGAAATAAGAAAAAAATAATATTACTAAGGCAATTTAGGACATGAAGAAATTCTATCTGTCTCAGGCTCTCCAAATTAGCCTACGTTGAACCCAATGCACAACCAAGCTCTTTTCTTTGCACAAATTTTGACAAATTCATCAGAAAAGTCATGTGGAAAAACAGAGGATCCAGGATAGCCAAAATAATCTTGAAAAAGAAAAAAGCTGTAGGATTCACATCTAGTAATTTCAAAATTTGCCACAAAGCTACAATAATGAAAACTTTTGGAACCACTTAAAGAAAGCCCTAATCCCATAGATCAAGGGAATAAACCTCAGTGTCCAAGAATAAAATCTCTAAACTTATGGCCAATTGATTTTCTGCAAATGTATCTAGATAATTCAATGGGGAAAAAACCATCCACAAAGGATTCTGCTGAGATAAATAGCTATGAACATGCATAAACATAAAGCTGAGCCAGAAAGCCCATGCCTGTAATTGCAGCCGCTCAGGAAGCTGAAGCAGAAGGACAGCAAGTCCAAGGCTTACCTGGGCATCTCAGTGAGACCCTGTCTCAAAAGTAATCAAAAGGGTTAGGGATGTAGCTCAGTGTTCTCTAGGTTCAACTCCCAGTACTCCCCCACCACTTACACAAGTTGGACCCAACTTTACAATGCAACACAAAATGATTGCTAGAACTAAACCTGTTTTGTTTTGTTTAGACAGGGTCTTGCTATAGAGTACAGGCTAGCAGCACATGCATGGTCCTTCTGCATCAGACTCCCAAGCTGGGATTACAGGTATGTACCACCATTCTCAGCTATTTTTTAAATTCTTAGGAAAAAATAGGAATTAATCTTTGTGACCTTGATTTACTCAAATCCTTAGGTTTAACACCAAAATAGCAACAGAAGAAAGAGACAAATTAGACTTCAGTAAAATTAAAAAATTTTGGCCGGGCGTGGTGGCACAGGCCTGTAATCCCAGCACTCGGGAGGCTGAGGCAGGGGGAGGCTGAGGCAGGAGGATTGTTGGTGAGTTCGAGACTAGCCTGAGCTACAAAGTGAGCTTAAGGCCAGCCTGAACTGCAGTGAGACCCTGTCTCAAAAAAGACAAAAATAAATAAATAAAAAATTTTGTTCTTTGAAGAATACTATCTAGGACTGGGGATATATATAGCTCAGTGGCATAATGCCTGCCTGGCAAGTGCAAAGTCTGAGGCTGGATTTCCCATACAAAAAAAAAAAAAAAAAAAACCTGTTTTTTTTTTTTGTGACCATCTCAGCCTGCGTAGGACTGGCACAGCATGTGGTGCTGGGGATCAAACCACAGTCCCTGCACTTTGCCTAACCTTCAGACAGCTGAGCTATCCTGCTGGCCCAAAACAACTTTTTGAAAGAATATTCCAAGCTAGCCGGGCGTGGTGGCACAGGCTGGTAATCCCAACACTTGGGAGGCTAAGGCAGGAGGATTATTGTGAGTTCAAGACCAGCTTGAGCTACAAAGTGAGCTTAAGTCCAGCCTGAACTGCATAGTGAGACCTTGTCTCAAAAAGACAAAAAAAAAAAAAAAAAAGAATATTCCAAGATGGACACTAAGACAATATGCAGTGTGACATTTGGAAGGGTTTCTGTTAGCCTTTTGTGACAATTTTAATATGGGCAAAGGATCTGAATAGGCATTTTTCTAAACGAGATAAACAAGCTAGGCATGATGGTGCACACTGCTGCACACTCCTCAAGGCTGAGGCAAGAGGATTAAAGCAAGTTCAAGGTCACGAGGCTACATTCAAGGCCAGTTTGAACTATATAGTGAGGCCTTGTCTCAAAACACTAAAAAGGATATAAGATATACAAATGACTAATAAATACATGAAAAGATACTTAACACCATTAGCCATCAGTGAATTGCAAATCAAAATCCACTAAAATATCTACAGAAAAACAAAGAAAAAATATTGTTCAGGATATACTAGAAATAATGAGCATATTTATCTGTTTGTTCCTCAAATTGTTAAACATTGCCTTATTATATACCCTTACATCCAAAAAAACAAAAAACAAAAAACAAACAAAATATGGTCTTGCAATTCCATTTCTAAGACTAAGAAAATCAAAAATAGATTCATACAGAAAAACTTGCACATAACTTCTTATAGCAATGCTGCTCAGCCAAATATGGAAACAACTCAAATTTCTATCAGTTGATGAATTTATCAATTAAATGTGGTATACCCATAGAATGTGATTTTTTTCTTTAGACAAAGTGTCACTGTATAGTTCAGCTTGGCTTTGAATTCATTTTATGAAATCAGAGTGATGCTCCTGTCTTCTGGTCTGCCCATACCCCTGACTTGGATGGAATGTTATTTGATCACTGAAAAGACTGAAATACATACAACATGAGTAAACCTTGAAAATATGCTAAGTACACAATGCCAGAAACAAAAGGCAACAGATGGGATAATTTACATAAATATTCAAAATAGATAAAGCCACAGACATTGAAAGTAGACTAGAGGTTGCCATGAGCAGGAGAAGAAGGGAGAAGGTGATGAGGGATCTGTATGAGGAGTGGCAAAATGCTCTGGAGCTGGATGATGATAGTTACACAACTTCTTGAATATAATAAAAAATCACTAGCCGGGCGTGATGGCGCATGCCTGTAATCCCAGCACTCGGGAGGCTGAGGCAACAGGATTGTTGTGAGTTCGAGATCAGCTTGAGCTACAAAATGAGCTTAAGGCCAGCCTGAACTGCATAGTGAGACCCTGTCTCAAAAAAAGGCACACACACAAAAAAATAATAAAATAAAAATAAAAATCACTGAATGGGGCTGTGGAGGTAGCTGAATGATGACGTGTGTGTCTAGCACATATGAATCCCTGTGTATGATCCTGAGCACCAACAAAAATAAAAAATAGAAACCACTACATTATATGCTTTTTTTTTTTTTTTTTTTTAAACCAGTGCTGGGATGTGGAGGACCTGAGTGGCTCTCCTTGAAAGAAGAGCTGTCTCCATTTTGACTGAGCCTGACCCTATTTCCTCGTATTGTTATGTACAGAGCTGGCTAGGACTTCTGTTTATCCTCCAATTGCCCTTAAGCAATGTATACTGGTCTAGCTGAGGGGTTGGTCATAGTCTTTGAAGGTGGTGTGTGTGTTTCCCTGGTAACCTATACCTGGTGCTCTTTAATGTGAGCTGGATCAAGACAGGAATGCTTGATCCTAATGCTCCACACCACCAGCTGGGATGGAGCCTTGACAGAGACTTCCTGGGGCTTGAAAGCCTACATCAAAGCTGAAGCACCATACTTCCCAAAACATTATATACTACATAATGCAGAGATTACTCTCTGCATATCTTCTCTGCATATGGCAGAGGTAAATTCAGGCCACCTACCTAGCTCAGCTCACAGTAGTCACCTACTTTCCACAATTCTCAGTCAATCCTCCTCAAGCCATTCCTCCACTGAATAAAACTGGGTGAGATGCTGGGTCACTCTCTTGGTTCCGGAAAGCCATCTTCGTGGCTGGACTTAGAGCCCCTCACTCCCCGATAACAAAAAATATAATCTAGTGTCTTTATTTTCGCTGTGGGTTGCATTGAAAGTGGTAGACTGGAATTAACTTGATGGGATTCCAATAATGTAACTTTAGGATTATAAATATTGGCTTCATGGACTGAGATGAGGATCTGGAAGTGTCTCCTACACTGGGAATCAAACCCAGGGCCTTGACATACTGGCCAGAAACTCTACTAGTTATACCCCCAACCCCAATTGTACATGTCAGAGGGTGAAGGCTATGATATGGTGGCAAGCCACAAGCATGAAACATTTAACATAAACAATACCTACTTCTCAGTTTTAATCCCAGGGATGCGGACACAAATAAAACAAAAATTTATTATAAACAGTAAAATTATCTCTTCTTTATTTTGGTTTCCATTTCTTCTAATCAACCTCATCCAAAAGTTCATATGTATGTTATAAAACAAGCAATGTAGTCATGGTAGTGCAGGCCTGTATTCCCAACACTTGGCAGGCTAGGGCAAGAGCACTGCCCTGAGATTGAGACCCACCTAGGTTACATAGTGAATTGAAAGCCTGCCTAATCTACAAGGTAAGACGTTGTCTCAACCCCCTCTGCCCCCCTCACACACACAGAAAGAGAGAGTGAATATTTGCAGGAGGAAGGGAGAGGAAGGGAAGGAGCACTAGCACAAGCAATGTAAGAAAGCAACTGAATGGCTAGGCTGGGGCTCCATTGTAAAGTATTTGCCTAGCATATGCAAGACCCTAGGTCCAATTGCCAGCACTACCAAAAATAAAACAAGCCATAAAAGTAGCAATTCCTTTTATAATTTCCCTAAGTAATTAAAATTTTCACCTTTTTTTTTTTTTTGGTGGGATCAGGGATTGAACTCAGGCCCTTGTGCTTGCCAGGGAAGTGCTTATTCCACTAAGCCATGTGCCTGGCCCCTTCATCTAACTTTGAGAAAATTCTTCTGGCTCAAAAAATCAATCTTGGGTCAGGGATACAGCTCAATGGCACAAGTGTGTACCTGCCAAGTGCAAAGTGGAATTTGACTCCTAGTACCAACCCCCCACCCCCTAAAAATCAATCTTAATCACCAAATCAAGGAGAGGGAAACACACACACACACACACACACACATACAGAACAGATTTTTTTAAACAATTAATTAGTCTGATACTTAAAGAAATGTGTTTCCAGTCAGGTGTGGCTGTACACACCCTATAATCCCTGCACCCTGGAAGAATGAGGCAGGAAGTTCATGAATTGAAACCCAGCTTGGGTAATCTTACCTCAAGAAATAAAGTACCAGGGATGTAGCTCAGAATGCTTTGGGTTCATGCCCCAAGATCAAAAAAAAGAAAGAAAGAGAAGAGAAGAGAAGAGAAGAGAAGAGAAGAGAAGAGAAGAGAAGAGAAGAGAAGAGAAAAGAAAAGAAAAGAAAAGAAAAGAAAAGAAAAGAAAAGAAAAGAAAAGAAAAGAAAAGAAAAGAAAAGAAAAGAAAAAAGAAAAAGGCTGGGGTTGTAGTTCAGGGCAAAAGCAATCCCCTACTACAAAAACTGCTTCCATTACTTGTCTTTGTCTCACTAGTTAATTTGAATATAATTAAAACATACATTTCACCACCTGATATCAGGAAAATCATATTAATATACCTATCTTATAATTTAATTCTCAAAAGAGGGGCAGCCAAATAGCTTGGCAGATTAAAGCACCTGCTTAAGCAGATGCAGGGGCCAAGAGTTTGATCCCCAGGCCTGCTGTGCCACCCTAAGATGGCAATCAATATGGTGTGGTGGTGCGGACCTGTAATCCCAGCTGTTGGGAGGCTATAAACAGAAGAATCACTACGAGTCTGATCTATACAGTGAAATCCCCATCAATCTGAAATACAAAAAAATTCTCAAAAGGAAAGAGAAGGGGGCCAGAGAGATGGCTCAGTAGAGTAAGCACTTGCCTGGCAAGCTCAAGGGCCTGAGTTCAATCCCCAGTACCACCAAAAAAAAAAAAAAAAAAAAGAGAGAGAGAAACTAAGATGGGGAAAAGAGGAAAAGAATAGAAAAGAAACAGAAACACACACACACACAGGGTTAAGATAGTTGTACTATTTCTCTTAGTTCACTGAAAAGAAAGATTTGTGCTAATATTGTTTGGACAGTTAAATGTCTGTATTTTATACTCTGAGTAACTATCTTAAAGATAACAATATGCAATGTATTAATCATTGTTATTCTCCTATTATCTTGTTATTTTCTGTATTTGCAATATATTGTGCATGTTGGTGGGGGGTATGTGTCTGGCTCAGCCCACCCAAAGGGCGGGGCTGGCCTGGCAGGGAGAACCACAGTCCCTGCATTTGCCTAAGTGTGCTTAAACAGACACTTTAGTCTGCTGCTCTATCTCGCTAGTCCTAGCTATCTATCCAGCCAGTCCCGGAGCCAGTTTCTCAATAGCCATATCCTGTTCCTTTATAAAGGGTTCCAAATCATATTCAATTGAAAGTTTAGTAACATTTCAGTCCTTGAAAAGCTGAGGAAACACATCTGCTGGCTCTCAAAAATCACAAACAAGTGAGAATTTAACTTTTGTAGATTGGCATCTATATTCTCAAAACAACAAAGCAAACATTGCCACCTTCTTGCCCAGACTGAAAGAGCCTGCAAACCAGAGAACAAAGATACACACAGTGGATGGTTTTGGGGTCACAGATACACTCCTTCAGCATGGGGTTGTAGTGGAGCTGCAGTCCCCTGCAGAACTAGTATACTGTGTTCAAACCCATGCCAGGCACCATGTCTCGCTGCCCAAGAGTCAGGGGCTCTGGCCTGGGTCAGGCCCACAGTGGCGGAGGCAAGGGAGGGCAGCTGTGCTAGGTGGCCAGGGCTCAACCCCAGGTTCATGTGTAACACCCTCAGGAATCCAAGCCTACTGTTGTCATCCAAGGGACAAGTATAACTCTGCAATCCTGAACTCCAAAGCTACTCAGGCCTGCAAAGACTAACAGGACAGCCCCAGGACCTCTCCAAAGCTGCTGCCCTTCGGAAGTGAATAGCCAGGATGCCAACACAGTGATAGGAGTGCCAAGTGAGGTCATCTACAGGACAGAGCGCAACAGGCACTGGGCACAGCAGGGACAGTCTTGAGGCCACCCAGGTGACTCCATCACTCTGCGTCTATGATTTTGTTTTCAATTTTTTTCGCTTTAAAATAAAATCTAGGGGTCAGGGAGATGGCTCAGTGGAAGAAGTACTTGCCTGGCAAGTTCAGGGACCTGAATTCAATCCCCAGTTCCGCCAAAAATAAAATAAATAAATAAAATCTAAAAAGAAATTGAATTCTGCAAAGAACATCAGTTTAGAGTTCTAACATATAAAACTGTATATTCATTTAAAAGCTCTTAACCATCTAATACCTAGCATTTCATTTTTTGAATGCCCATAAAACCGGAACATTTTTTTCTCTTCAAATTCTTATCTCTTGAATTTTTCCAGATAATATATATAATTTGCATGCAAAAATTCAAAAAACATGCTGGCATATACCTGTAATCCCAGCACTTGGGAAACCAAGGCAAAATATTTCAGGCCGAACTGAACTACATTAATAAGACCATCTCAAAAAAAAAAAAAAAAAACAATCTTTGGCATAAATGTGTTAGACTCAGGTACTTTAAAACTGAATATACTAGCCGGGCATGGTGGCGCATGCTTGTAATCCCAGCACTCGGGAGGCGGGAGGCTGAGGCAGGAGGATTGTTGTGAGTTCGAGACCAGCCTGAGCTACAAAGTGAGCTTAAGGCCAGCCTGAACTGCATAGTGAGACCCTGTCTAAAAAAAAAAAAAAAAAAAAAAAAAAAAAAAAAAAAAAAAACTGAATATACTATACTTCACTTTTATTCCTTAAAGATGATTTGCACAGAAACAAAAGAAGGAATTATGACAATTATTACATATTGGGACAGCAAGATGACCAGTGACTTCTAATGCTCATAAAGTTTTAAAACATGTTACATACTATATGAAATTATGAATACATGTAAAATAATGGCACAGAAACACATATAGAATGATGAATAACTTCAAGAAAGGTAAATAAGTATCAACTGGGGTTTTGATTACACTTGACTTTTAAAAATTGGAAGCAGGGCAATGGGGAGAGAGCTCAGTGGCATAAGTGCCTGCCTAGCAAGAGCAAGGTCCTGAGTTCAATCCCCAGTACCATAAATAAACAAATAAATATTTTAAAAAAATAAAAATTTGAAGCGAGCACTTTGGAGGCTGAGGCAGGAGGACTGTTTTGAGTTTAAGGCCAGCCTGAGCTAAAAAGTGAATTAAAACCCAGTCTGACCTACACAGCAGGACTCTTGTCTCTAGGTAAATAAAGAAATAAATTAAGTAAAACAGTAAAAGAAGAAATTGTGAGCTTAAAACACTATACATTAAGCCAGCCATGGTGGAGC
Source organism: Ctenomys sociabilis (assembly GCA_004027165.1). NCBI lineage: Eukaryota > Metazoa > Chordata > Mammalia > Rodentia > Ctenomyidae > Ctenomys > Ctenomys sociabilis. The sequence goes on from PVKA01033521.1 coordinate 12,976, forward strand.
AGGCCTGTAATCCCAGCACTCAGGAGGCTGAGGCAGGAGGATTGTTGTGAGTTCAAGACCAGCCTGAGCTACAAAGTGAGCTTAAGGCCAGCCTGAACTGCATAGTGAGACCCTGTCTCAAAAAGACAAAAAAAAAAAAAAAAAAATTACACATTTTTTAGATAGGGATCAAGTACCAAGTTATCCCACAAATTTTTCTTGATGATAGTTATGACACTTCTTTCATCAGATATTCTACCTATGTCAACAATATATGTAATTTGCCAGAAAAAAAAAAAATCTCCCAAGCCAAACCACCATTCTAGACCCCTCATATTTTAAATATATCATTTTCACTGAAAGTGCTATCATTAGGGTTAGGGTTAAGGGTTAGGAGTTAGGGGTTAGGGTTACAGTAAAAAAATAAAGTGCTACCAGTATGTCTCTGCCACTAGCCCAAAGCAAAATTTAAGAAATTTTAATCAACTTTTTGTGATGTTCATTGTTTAATTCTTATGTCAAACTTTTCTGAGGAAGACAGCATTGTGTTTTATGCAAGAATAAAACCTAAAAATAATCACCATAAAACTTATAAGACTTAAGGAGAATAAAATAGGATGGCCCACAGATATTACAATGAAATCCATGACACTGGAATTATAAATGTTTAGAGCAGCCCAGACTAGAAGACAAGCTCAAAACATCATCAGAAGAATAAAATATGATACAGCCCAAATGTATCCTTCGAGTTTTATCTCAACCCTCAGTCCGAATGGTGAGAGTTGACCTTCAGTTCAGCCCAGCCAGCAGAAATAGCTTGTGCAATTTTCTATTATATTTATTGTACAGAATATGTACATGTTAGAAGGTTCCTTCTCTCTCTCTCTCTTTTTTTTTTTTTTAGAACCAGGGATTGAACTCAGGCCCTTGTGCTTGCCAGGGAAGCACTTATTCCACTGAGCCATCTCCCCAGTCCCAGAAGGTTCCTTTAGTACTACTTTTTGTCCCAGCAACTTGAGGGTGTGCAAATTCCACAAAGGCATCAATGAGAACAGGCCATGGTCTGTCTTTATTGTAATTCAGCACAACTGGGCCAGCCAAATAGCTCAGTTAATTAAGCACCTGCAAGCAGGTGCAGGGGCCAGGGGTTTGATCCCTGGGTCTTCTGTGCTGGCCCTGCCCCCAGGGCACACTGAAACTGGAATGAGACTGGGTGTGGAGGTGCATGCCTATAATCCCAGCACTTGGGAGGCTGTAAAGAGGAGAACCAATACAAGTCCCATCTACACAGTGAGACCCTGTATACCCTGTACACCTTGTCCTAAATACAAAAAAAAAAATCAGTACAATCATCACTGTACTAAAGTCTAAAGAAGATTCCAAGTATCTTGTAGTATTGACCATTTATGATGTTCCAACAAAAATTTATTCTATGTCTTAAGAATTTAAAACTTTGGTTAAGCACTAAGTTCCAGTAGGCAATAGCCATTTCTAGATCTTATCCTTTCGGTCCTGGATTCTTTATAAAATTGACAGTAAACTGGTAAAAATCCTTAAATCACCCTGGTTCTTTCAATTCTTGTTCTATCTTGGTATACAAGCCTTTAGCTTTTCTATGGTGTCACATACTGATTTTGCCATGCCATCCACAAAGTCCTGTTTGGAGTTCACATTATGTTGCTGCTCTGAATTTCCATGCCACAATAAAAAACACTATTGCTGTCTGCATCAAGTGCCAGATCACCACAAAATTGCTGTATACTATCTATTACAATTTTATTTTCATCTTGAGGATCTTTGTATCTATTGAATAGTTCTAACTTCTTCCTGTTCAATGATCCTTTTACGCTCATAGATAAAGTTCAGGATCTTGGAAAAAAAATATAAACTGCAACATCAAACTTCCAATTACTTTGAGAACAACTTCTTCACTACAGTTTTTTCACTAATTGGGTGAAGATCATAAACTGTCAAACTTTATCTTTCTGTGATGATTTCAACTTGTTCATGTTGGTGTCCTCCAGGCCTCTCCCTTCCTCCTCCAGCTTGTAACAAATCTCTGTACTCTTTTAGTATGCTTCAAATACTTCTAACTAAATATTTATCCTGCGAGGCATGGTAGCACATGCCTGAATTCCCAATACTTGGGAGGCTAAGGCAAGAGGATCACTATGTATTTGAAGCCCATTTGGGGTATACAGTAAGTTCAAAGACAGCCTGGACTAAGTAGCTTAGACTCTGTCTCAGTAAATAAATACATTTTTCCTAAGAATTCAAATATAAGTAATATTTGTCTAGATACTTTATTATCCTTGAGTTTACTATATAAAACACAATTGATGGAACCCATTACATTAAAAAAAAAAACCCACATATCACTATCATGAAATTTCCACAGGTTCTGAAATTAAATAGATTCATTAAGAAAAATTCAGACAAAGACAACAATATGCAATGTATTAATTATTGTAACTGCCCTACTAACCTGTTTTGGAACTGTTTAGTGCTATTTTATTTTCTAACTAAAATGATGTCTACAGCCATACCACCCTGAATGCGCCCGATCTCGTCTAACTAAAGTGAATTTCAAACAAATTAAAAATTAAAAAAAAAAAAGAAAGAAAAGAAAAAATTCAGAAAGCTTGACAATTTGCAACCATACCTGGCCTTGTAACTCTGGTCTCACAGCATATGCACTTGGGTATGGGGCCCTAGGTCGTGCAGCAGAATTCCAGTAATTAGAATTGTAGCCAGGATATGGTGGCTGCTCCTAAAAGGAAAATAAATTAACTTTTAACAATATTCTTACATTAATCTGCAATCAAGAAAGACAAAGTATTCTGCAGGAATATGAATGCACTTGAGTCCATTATGTTAAGCAAAATAAATCAGACACATGAGCTGATTTCTCTTATATGATTATCACATGATTTCTCTTATATAAAAAGCCCAAGGCTGGGTGTGGTTCCTCACAAGTTCAAAAGCAGTGTGGGCTACATGGGAAGATCTTATCTCAAAAAAAAAAAAAAAGCCCCAAAACATAAACAAAGTGCAAATTAAAGTTTCATAATAGGGGGGCCCGTGGTATAGCTCAGCTGACTAAGCCCTTGCTTAGTGCAGGGACCAGGATTCGATCCCTGGTTCCCCATGCCCCGCCTGCAACCCCGGGCACGGTGATGCCTGTGTAATCCCAACACGCGGGAGGCAAAAAGCAGGAAGATCATTGTGATTGTGGGCTGCAGGCAAAGTGAGACCCTGCACCAAAAAAAAAAAAAAAAAAAAGTTTCATAATAGGAAGTAGAGAGCATTCTCAATGGGAAGGGGATTGAGAGATGGAGGGAGGGGAAATGAGTCAAGGCAGAGGTTAAAAAAAAAGTTAAGATGTGATATGTACACTGTCTTAAGTTACTTTCCTCACTGTTGAGACAAAATATCCAATACCCAAAGTTAAAGAAGGAAAGTTCATTGAGCTCAGCTTATAGAGGTTTCAGTTCAGTTGGCTGGCTCCAAGGCAGGGTAGCATAGCAGAGGACAGCACAATGCAGGCAAGCACAAGGCAGCAAATAACAAGTGACAATAGCAGTTTCTTTCTGTCCCTTTATAGTCTGTGTAGGATACCCACCCTTAGGGCAGGTAACACATCCGGAACTATGCCAAATAAATCAATGGACTAATTTAGTACAGCATCACACAATCTAGATTCAGGAACCTCTAAAAAAAGCCCCTCATGATGCTTGGGAAGGGGAGGGAACATATCTATCTAGATAAAAGTCGTATGTTCTGTTACTTCCTATTATTAACTTTAGGGTTTTTTTTAATGTATTTATTTACTTATTTATTTTTTAATGAATTTAGGACAGGGTGTACAGGGCCTTACTATGAAGATTGAACTCTTTAGTGATTCTTCAGTCTTTGGAGTGCTTGGTATTATAGGCATGTGCTACCACACCCAGTCTCAGTCAAGACTCAGTGTGCCCCAGGGACGGGGCCAGCATGGTGTGCCAGGGATCGAACCCCTGACACTGCACTCTGCTGAAGCAGGTTTAAATGTATTTAGTACAGGGTCTACAGGGCCTCACTACACAGACTGGACTTGCAGTGATCCTTCCTATTTTTCAGCCTCCCAAGACTTGGAATTATAGGCGTGTGCCACCATACCCAGTCTCAAGTGCCATGGGGAGGGGCGGCCTGAGGGGCGTCCTGAGGGGCGTACTGGTGCTAGTTGGCATGGCAGGCTGGAGATGAACTCCTGGACCCTATGTCTGCCTAAGCAGGTACTTTAATCTGCTGAGCTATCTGGATGGCCCTCCTATTATGTAACTTTAATTTGTTCTTTATGTTTTGGTCGTTTCTTTGAGACGAGGTCTTCTCATGTAGCCCAGGCTGGCCTTCAATTTGTGGGTTCCTCCTGCCTCAGCCTCTTGAGTGCTGAGATTACAAGCATGCACCACCACACCTGGCCTTGGGCTTTTCATGTGATATTTAAGCTCATCTGTCTGATTTGTTTTGTTTAACAAAACAATCATTATGTACTTTAAACATGTACAAAAACAAAAAAGGAGAAATCAGATCAAACATCAACCGAGGAGACCAAAAAAAAAAGCACTTTCAAACTGGAGATCTAACTCAGTGGCACAGCACCTGCCTGGCAAGCACAAGGTCATGAGGTTGTAAGTTCAATTCCCAGCACCAAAAGAAAAAAATGCCCTTAGATGATTGAGACAGAGTGAGAAGGGCAGTATACAGATATCAAAAATAAGCTAATAGACAAAAAGCAACCTGGACAGGGTGGTGCACATCTGTATTCCCAATACTTCATAGGCTAAGGCAGGATCTTGGCAAGTTCAAGGAGAGCCTGGGCTACACAGTGAGTTCAGGCCAGTGTGAATTACAGAGTAAGACCCTGCCTCAAAAAAAGGGGGTGGCACTAGAACTTGTTATGGCTCGCATTTAGACCCCCCTCAAAGTCTCATAAGGTCATAGGTGCAGCTTTTTCAGAGGTGGCTGGATCCAGGGTATGTGAATATGGATTAAAGGAGTAAATTAATCCACTGATTGGTTCAGCATAGTTCTGGATATAGATTAACAGGAAGCCCCAATCTGAGATGGGTGAAACCAACCAATAGGCTTGTAGTCTGAATGGAATAAAAGGGAAAGGGAGGCTCACTGCTTTACTGCACACTGCTGCCTCCTTGCCACACATGGACTATTTCTCCTCTGCCATGCCATCTTACTTGGGAGCCAATTGACTATGGACTAAAACTTTTATGGAGTGCTAGCTAAAAGTAAACCTTTCCTCCTTTAACTTTGGGTGTCAGTACTTTGTTGTAACAATGAGAAAGTATTTCTTACGACAGAAGCTCACTATAAAATCATTATTAATCATTACTAAAATAAATAGGTGTGATGGTATATGCCTGTAATCACAGACAGCATTTGGGAGGCTGAGGGAGGATCAGGAGTACAAAGAAAGTGTGGACTACATAGCAAATTCAAGGCCAACTTCAACTACATAGTAAGATCCTGTCTAAAAAAAAAAAAAAAAAAAAAATGATGTAGATATGTTACATGGTTAAATCACATGCCCTCGAACAATAAATAACTGGCTGGGATGGGGAGATAGCTCAGTAGCATAAGCACTTGCCTGGCAAGCCCAAGGTCCTGAATTTGATATCGAAAAAATAAATAAATAGATAGATAAATAAATAAACAATAATAGACTGGTAAAAGCTTGTTCTTATGCACTATGCCAACTTCATCACACCAAATTATATATAAAAGAATTCTATGTCAAGATGATTAACAAAGGCCATGGAAATAGCTCAGTGGAACATCACCTGCTTGGCAAGCACAAGATCCTGAGTTTGATTGCCAGCCCAAAAAACAAACAAAAAAAGATGATTAATAAAACCAGACATTAATTTCCTTTCTTTCTTTCCAGTCCCTACCTATCATCACTACAAGTTAAATACCTCCAATCTAGAAATTTAAAACCCACAATGTTCCAAATACCAAAATGTGTTAGGCGCTGTCATGAGCTCAAAAGTGGAGAAATCCTTACCTGACCGCATATGCTCAGGTACAGTTGTTGCAGGCAGCCTGAGTTAGACAGAAATATTATAGGCTATCAGATAGGGTCAGGCCCTCGAAGGAGATGACAAAGACCAGATAAGGTCAACTGTGGGAGATGCTCCTGCTGTGAGCCAGACCTAAAGATCAAACAAATGCTAGCCTCCCTAAAGATTGGCATTCAGGTTGCTTATTAGCCAGGAAAAATCATTGTTTGAAGGCCACCAGATGAGGTCCTGTTTTACATTCATGCCCACTTGCTATGTGACTCATGATTCGCTACCCCATTTGGTCCTGGGCCTAGTCAATTTTACCTGAGCAATGGTGCTTGTAATCCCATTGGTTAACCATAGTTTTGTCCCACCCTCCATTCGCCTAAGCAAGACCCCTTTGTCTCTACCTCAGCCCCAGATGGTTTTACACTATAAAAGTCTCTGGAAGAGACAGCTTCCCAGGCAACCCGCTCGGTCCCCCTTCTGTCCCTCTCTGACAGAAGCTTTCCTTTGCAATAAAATTTTACCCTCAACTTCCATTTGTTCCTAAAATGAACTCATCCAGGTCAGGTGAGGAGTTTTACTTCCCTATATCACAGTCAGCCTGCAGGGCTGGCAATGTAACTTAGTGCCACAGTGTTTGCTCACCATGTGCAAGGCCCAAGGTCTGAACCCAACACCATATACATAAAAGGTGGACTAAAAATAATAGCACACAGGGCTGGGGAGATAGCTTGGCAGCCTAAGCGCCTGCCTGGCAAGCGCAAGGACGCAGGTTGGAACCCCAGTACCACATACTGTGCCAGTCCTGGGGCACTGTGCCTGCGGGAAACTGGAAGTGGTGGTGCACCCCTGTAATCCCAGCTCTGGGGAGGCTGAGACAAGAGGTTCATTAGAGTGTACACTGAGTAGTAAGACCGTGTACCAAATAAATAAATAAATAAATATTTTTAAAAATAATAATAATAGCACATAAAATTAACTTCAAGCTGTATATAAGCCATATATGAAATATAAATAATTTTGTGTTTAGTCTTGGGTTGTAAGTTCCATATGTCTCACTATATATACATAAATATTTTAAAATTAAAAAGAAAAAATCCAAAATACTTATGATTTGGAGCATTTTAAATATAAGATATTCAACCTGTTCATTTAATTAAAGTAACAAAACAGTTCTTTACTCCTGTTTAGAACAGTGATAACGACTTTTAAAATATTACTGCTAACTGTAATACTGCTTATTTCAAGCACATATCTTTAACGCTTAACTTTGCCTGGCCATACCCCAGGGGTTTTTTTGGCTACCACCCCCCATATTCCCTGACTGTCTGCTATGGCTAAGCTTTCTGCTGCCAACTGTAATTTTAGGGTCAGCAATAGATACAGAACAATTACCACACCAATCTAGTTATGACAATAATCTCACCAGCCTTTCTCTCCAACTCAAAATGTTAACAATGATTTGCAATAAGAAGATAGTAAATTTTGGTAAGAAATTATACCAGCTCTCAAAACTTTAAGCATCTTTTGCCTAGTTTAATAGATGTATATATATTTTTTCCCAAATGATTTTTAATATGGCCTCAGTCTGACATTTATACTGTACTTTTTTTTCTATTTTTTTTTTTTCAAAATGTTACAGGCCTCATTGTCACCAGTGCACATATTTACTGTAATGGAAGCATGACCTGTGTCTCAATTTTAGCTACATTGATATAATATACTGTTAAAGGAGCTAAAGATAAACATTTAAAATAAATACATTACTTAAGCATAGCATATTTCAAAAATGTTATCAGTAGGGCTAGGGAGATGGCTCAGTGCAATAAGCGCTTCCCTGGCAAGTGCAAGGGCATGAGTTCAATCCCCGGTTCCGTCAAAAAAAAAAAAGTTATATCAGTTGTGGTGGTGCATGCCTATAATCCCAGCACTCTGGAAGGCTGAAGCAGAAAGACAGCTTCAAGTTCGAGGCTAGCTTGAGCTACAAGTGCGCAAGTGAGTTCAAGGTCTGTCTGAACTACACAGCAAGCCCTGTCTTTAAAACAGAGAAGAAAAAAAAAAATCAGCTCAGTGATTATGCAAGTCCCATGCACTTCATCTGCACCTTCCCACTGCACTATGCACTTGTCCTCACTGGTCTCAGTGTGGCCCTGGCTGGATAGGTAGAAGCTATTGCATCTTTTTTTTTGGATTCACACTTTTAAGAGCAACGGAGATAAAAAATTTGGTTTGTTCACCTAGGGAAGCAATTATTAAAACAGGATGGGTGGTACACACCTACAATTCTAGCAATTGGGAAGCCAAGGAAACAGGATGGCCACAAGTTCAAGGCCACTCTGGGCTACACACTAAGTTCAGATCAGCCTGAACTATGTACTGAGACCCTGTCTCAAAAATAAAAATAAAAATAAGGGCCAGCCAGATATCTCAGCAGACTAAAGCTGCTGCTTAGGCACAATGCAGTGGCCAGGGTTCCATCCCTGGCATGCCATGCTAGCCCTGTCCCAGGGGCTTGCTGAGAGGGCAGATTGAAACTGGGTGTGGTAGTATACACTTATAATCCCAGCACTTGGGAGGCTGAAAACAGGAGGATCACAAGTTTGATCTATGTAGTGAGACCCTGTAGACCCTGCACTAAATATATAAAATACAAATGAAAATAAAATAACAGTAACAAAAGTCAATTACTATTACTTGTGTGAGCCAGTGATTGGGCTAGCACAAAGAATACTTTTATATACCAAAGGCCAACTAACAGTTTCTGACTGTGTTTCTTCCCTAGGGAAAAAAGTCCAGAAATGAGGTACACAGTCCTCCAGAACTCTGTGAGTGATAGAGCTGGAACCAAGGTGGGATTAATCAAAAGTACTGCCAGTCCAATTAATAACATGGATTTGTTTAATTAATCATTTCTAATCCAGGGATATAAATTCCTTTTGCCTGAGGAAGGCTAAAATTCCACAGGTACCATAAGATACTATGCATGCTCCAATAGAGCAAAATGTCCATTATCACAAACATAGACTGCTTCTACAAAGTATGCTAGTGAGCATTTCCCATCTCCTGTATGGATCAGGTTCTAAGGTCTGTAACTACATCATGAACTGTTTGTCTCATCTTATAGGTAACTTATGGTAAGAATAGGCAGATCATACTATTACTATATACTCATGGAAATTTCATGTACATTTTCTTGAAAGCTTCAGTTATCATCTTTTCACAGCTTTTGACAGCCAAAAATGGTGAGGTTACAGTTTTGGCATTCAGTAACAGATTCCCTCAAGGTAACCATGTTCCCTAAAAGGAAATCATCCCTGAAAATCATTCCTGAGGCTGTGGTTTGCTGTAGGATTAAGTTTCCTAATAGGTTGAAGGATCAAATCACACAGCTAAGCAGGCTCATCAGGGCTCTGATTTCTGAACAGAAATAAGCTAAATGTCCAACTCCCCTCCTGTTGCTCTATTCTTGGCTGTCCAGGGGGCCACCAGTATGTTCCCATATGCAGCATACAATGGGTGGGTGACAGCAGAACTATAGGACCTACACTGGCTCCACACATGCATTTCTTGTCAGGTCAGGTAACTCTATTTTGCTCAGATCTCTACTTACAGTGTAGAGATCTGAGCAAAATAGAGTTTAAGTAGAGTTTTAAGTGTGAACAATCTTTGAATTTTTTCCCTAAACTTCAAATACAGTTTCCTTTTTTAAAAAAATCTTATTGAGAAACAATTAGCAATGAGACAGTTTCAGAACCAATCAGTAGGACAGTTTCAATAGTTAATACACTGCATATTGTTGTCTTAGTGGTTATTCATTGTACCAGATGCAGACATGATATCCTGTCAACAAACACTATTAGAACAAATCTTTCTTTTTTTTTTTTTTTTTTTTTTTTTTTTTGTTGGAAATGGGGATTGAAAAGAACAAATCTTTCTATTCATTGAATTAAAAGAATGTAGCTGTATATCTATCCTATTTTGGACATACAGATACAAAATTGTCGTTCATTTGTATCCCCTTTTTTGTTTAGCTTTGTCAGCGAAGGGTATTCCATTGTCATTTAAATATTGTAGGTGCTCAAATAGTTTCAAATGGAGATCATCACCATTTTCCCTTCCCCATACTATTTCCTTTTTTTTTTTTTTTTTGTCTTTTTGAGACAGGATCTCACTATGCAGTTCAGGCTGGCCTTAAGCTCACTTTGTAGCTCAGGCTGGTCTCAAACTCACAACAATCCTCCTGTCTCAGCCTCTGGAGTGCTGGGATTACAGGCATGCGCCACCGCGCCCGGCCCCTACTACTTCCATTTTGATGCTTTCTTTTCAAAGCATGTCCTGAGTCTACATGCCATCACACAAGCTAGCCAAGTACCACCTCCTTCACAGAACGCAGAAATTAGAGAACTGCAGAGTTTCATTTTTCTTAATGGTACAGGCAAACTTCAGATTCTAGTTACTATCAAACTTCAAACAGGCAAATTTCCCTAATTAATGCTTTCCCTCTCCTCCCCAGTTCTGAACTTATCTCTGAACTGATTTCTCTCTGCCAAGAATGTGAATCGTGAGTACATGTAAAAAGATAAGGCTTGAAGATGATTCACTGCCAATGTGGTGAACCAACAGCTAAATCCTCAGACAAGAAACCTTGGTCTCTTGTCTTTTCTTGCCAATTCCTGAAGTCCCCACATTACTTTTTTTTAAAGACATCGGCGGAACCGGATATTGAACTCAGGCCTTGTGCTTGCCAGGGAAATGCTTATTCCACTGTGCCATCTCCCCGGCCTCTCATTTCACTTTTCTTGTCCCCTCAAAACTCCAAGATCATCTTATTCTACCCTTCATTTTTTTAAACTGAAAAATGCATCTCATAACCATACTAAAAAGGGGAGGGGGGAGATTCCATCTTTCTATGTACTAAATCTACCAATTTTCCAGTATTTGTTCTTATTTTCCCAGCAAGCATAAATGAACTACCCTGTTCCTATTAAAGCCCAACCTCTCCATTTTTCTAGACCACATATTCTCTTCTCCTTAACAACTTTTCTCCTTCATTTATATCTACTCTTTCATTTATCATCTGTTACTCCTAGTATCACAGATTATCTCCATTAGAAAACAAAGCTACAGCCGGGCGTGGTGGCGCAGGCCTGTAATCCCAGCACTCGGGAGGCTGAGGCAGGAGGATTGTTGTGAGTTCGAGACCAGCCTGAGCTACAAAGTGAGCTTAAAGCCAGCCTGAACTGCATAGCGAGACCCTGTCTCAAAAAAAAAAAGACAAAAAAAAAA
>PVKA01033522.1:0-24303 GCA_004027165.1 Ctenomys sociabilis
AATGACTGACAACTGCCAGTTATGATGGACGGGGCCAGGGAGATGGCTCAGTGGAATAAGTGCTTCCCTGGCAAGCTCAAGGTCCTGAGTTCAATCCCTGGTACTGCAAAAATAAATAAATAAAGTTTTTGTCAATACTTCCTTGCTAAATCTCCTTAAATTACCCAGATGGAGTATAATGTATCCTTTATGTTCTTAAATTTTATTTATTTTTCAGTACTAGGCACCAAACACAGACTCTCAGTGAGCTTCCATTATTCTTGCTGGGCAAATGCTCTACTACTGAGTTATAACCACAATCCCTTTTTTTAAAAAAAACTTTCATTTATTCATTTATTATAGGGTCTTGCTGCACAGCTTGGACTTTAAGTGTTTCTCCTGTCTTAGCTTCCCCATTGCTTACCTGGGATCAAACATGGGTTCTTGTGCTTGCCGGGCAGGCAATTAGATAGCTGAGCTATCTCCCCAGCTTTCCCCTTTTTTAAATTATTGTATGTTATATCCTTTTTTTGTAGGACTTTTATACGTAGGAGGACAAGAGAAATTTCAGAAAAAAATAATTTTAGCTGCTGCATAATATTCTACAGTGCCAATGTAGTATAAAAATATTAGCAAATACTTAATGTGCATATTAAGTACTTTACAGACTGTTTTATTCATTCCTCATCACCCCAGGAACTGATGTTTTAAAGATCAGGAAACTGACTTCAGGGAGATCTGAAAAGTTATCTGCCTGTTGTTATACAGCGATGAACAGCAAAGCAACTCTCTCTTCAGAATCTATATTCTACCAGGGCATAATGATATACTCCTGCAATCCAGCTGCTCTGGGGTTTGTGCATTAGTTAGAGTTCTCTAGGAGACTTATGAGGTGGGCTGACAGAATGAAAAATGCAAGAGTCCTGATGGTCATCTGCCTGATCAGACATGGAAGAATCCAAAATGGCCGTCTGTATGGAGGCCCAGAGGATCCAGTAGTGAGTGAAATTTGAAGGCCTGGAAGCTCACTGAGAGTCTGGTGTGAGTCTGTGTCAGAAGGCCAAAGTGTCCGTGCTGGAAGGCTACAGGGAATAGACACTAGAGTGCAAAGGCAAAGGTGAGTCCTCCAAAAGAGGGATCATTTGATTCTGCCGAGGCTGCCAGCCTTGTGGCTGGTGCCGCCCACATCTGGGTGGGTCTTCGCCCCTGCCCAATGTGCAGACCTACATGTCAGTCATGCAAGGCCCACCCAGAATCTACAGTTCAGCTAGAAGATTCTGACTCAAGTCAAATTGACACATGGCAATTAATCATCATGATCTACCTCTTCCCGATTTGACACCCAGACACATTTCCTTAAACCATACTTAGTCTCCAAATACAACCACAATTCTGTGATCATGCAGGAGAGATGACTCTCCTGCATAGGAGGAACAGCAATGCTGTAATTCCCTCTCCAGAACAGATCGCAAAGTTTTTCTTTGGGTATTACTTACTATTCTCCTGATAGTTCATGACTTAAACATTATAATATATAGTATAAATGTTTTAATACTTAACCATCATTTCCACACATGGGGGCACATATCTGTAATTTTAGCACTCTGGGAGGCTGAAGAAGGAGGGCTCCATGCAAGTTAGAGCCCACCTTGTGACCTTAGTGAGACCCTCAAAATTTTAAAAATGGTCTGGAGATGTAGCTCAGTGCAAATGCCCTCCAGTCAATCCCCAGCATAAAGAGAGTAAAACTGCCATTAAGGCAATCAGCATTAAAGTACAAAGAAAGAAAACAAAGATGCCTACTTAATGTATGTCTATGTATGTACAAGCATGTTAACAAAGCAATAAAAGAGGGCTGGCCAGATAGCTGAGCAGACTAAAGCACCTGCTTAGGCAAGCACAGGGACCAGGGTTTGATTCCTGGCATTACATTCTGTGCCAACTCTGCCCCTGGAACACGCTGAGACACGAATGAGACTGGGTGTGGTGGTGCACACCTGTAATCCCATCACTTGGGAGGCTGAAAACAGGAGGATCACTAGGAGTCCAATCTATGTAGTGAGACCTTGTAGACCTTGTACTAAATAAAATAAAAGAAGAAAAAGTAATAAAAGAGATACTTATGACAACTAGGTATGGTGGTGTACTCCTGTAATCCCAGCACTCAGGAGATAGAGACAGGAGGGTACCTGTGAGTAAACTACATTGCAAGACCCTGTCTCAAAAGAGGGGGGGCAGGGTCTTCTGTTTCTAGTGAGGTCCAATAGTGGGCCAGGGGCTGTTTCTCAGTGCAAGAGTTCTCTGCAGATGAGGGCAGAGCCTTACTCCAAAATCCTAAGAGCAGGCCGGGCGTGGTGGCGCATGCCTGTAATCCCAGCACTCGGGAGGCTGAGACAGGAGGATTGTTGTGAGTTCGAGACCAGCCTGAGCTACAAAGTGAGCTCAAGGCCAGCCTGAACTGCATAGTGAGACCCTGTCTCAAAAAGACAAAAAAAAAACCAAAATCCTAAGAGCTTCTACTGTGATTCTTTGATGGAGGCCTGCCAGAGGCTTCCAGCAGCATCTCTGTCACTGACCTCTTAAGTACCATTGAATTTGCTGATCCTAAGGCCCAAGGGAAGCCTGCAAAGTGCCTTAAGTCTGTTGCAGGACCTCTTATTGCGTCTCATTCAAAACAACTAGCAACTTTCTGAGTCATTAAGCCAATGGGCCAGAGTAACACACCCAAGTGAGGAATGTGTTGTTTTCAAAACCCAAATAGGACCACTAGGCATTGTGCCTCTTTTTTGGAGGAAGGGTCTGACGCAACCATTTGGCCTTCATCTTAGAGGGGAAATCTCTGCACGTCCCACACCACTGGACTGCTGGGAATTTCACTGAGGGGAAGTGGGGGCTCAATGAAAGGTCTGGTAACAGAGAAGAGCAGTGATGGACTATTGTGACACAGTACTCCCCTCCAAATCTGTGTCATAAGGTATTAGTGAAGGGTACAGTTTCTTTTCTTTGTCTTTTTTGTTTGTTTGTTTTGACAGAACCAGGGATTGAACTCAGGCCCTTGGGCTTCCCAGAGAAGTGCTTATTCCACTGAGCCATCTCCCCGGCCTCTTTCTCTTTTTTGAGACAGGGTCTCACTATGTAGTTCATACTGGTCTTGAGCTCACTTTGTAGTCCATGTTGGTCTCAAACTCATGACAATCCTCCTACCTCAGCCTCCCAAATCATGAGATTATAGGCATGCACCACCATGCCTGGCTTTAGCCTGAGCCTTTAGTGTTTCTCCTGTCTCAGGAGAATATCCTCCTCAATAGTAAACCGAGGAATGTCAGGCACCTCCAGCTCGTTCACAGTGAGCCACAAATCAATCAACCAGCCAAATAAACTGTTAGCATCTTCTTAAAATTCCATGAGCTGTGACATGAAATTCACACTTTCTGCTTAATGGGCCCATATCAAGAAATTCAGTCCAGGACAGGATATTATGTCAGCTTTTAGTGCTATGGTCATCCACTAGGTAAATAATTATTGAATTTTTGATATAATTCAGCTATTAAAAAAAGATAAGTAAGCAACTACACTCTTAATTCACTGATAAGAGATATCTGCTAAAATAATATCTGTAAATATATCATGTATGCACCTTGTACAATACCAAAACGTTATGAAAACAGTTTGCAATGTATTAATTCATCGACTCTGTATGGTTAAGGTGTCTTGAAACTGTCTGATTGACATTTGTATTTTAACAAAATAAAAATAAATGGAGAAAAAAAAAAAAAAGAAAAGAAATTCAGTCCAAACCAGGTTTCCAGGTTTGTGCTACTTACACCAATATCCCACACCCCCCTTTTTTTCCTTCTTTCTTTTTTTGAGGAACTGGGGGTTGAACTCAGGCCCTTGCACTTGCCAGGCAAGTGCTTATTCTACTGAATCATCTCCCTGCCCCCCTCTTTTTTTTTTGCCCAGACCCTTAAAATCCATTCCTAGGGGCTGGAGATATAGCTCAGTGGCACAGTGCCTGCCTGGCAAGCATGAGGTCTGAAGTTTGATTCCCAGTACCCATTAAAAAAAAAAAAAAGAAAGAAACAAAAAGAAGATCCATTCCTCTATACCTGTTCATAGTCCTTTCCTTGTAAGAATTAGAAAACTCAAGAAGTTCTCTGGGGAGGTGGTCTAACGTGGGTCGTGCTGTGTCTCTCACCTTTGGGATTGCTCTGGTATCTGTGCCTGATTAGAGACCCGGAGGCAGAGTGGATAGTGAGGGTGGTCTTGAGGAGTGTTGGCATTGTCCCTGACGCTGGTTAAATGCATCGGGAAAGTCATGACTGTTTCCACAGGCAGCACAGGATTCGTTTCCTCAGGTAGAGGAGGAATGACCAACACCCCAAGAGATGTCTCTGCTTTTGAAGATGAGGATATCTCTTCCTCTGGCAAAATAATCTGGACAGAGTTTAGGGGTCCAGGGTCACCATCCCTGTCAGGTTCTTCCAAACATTTCCATATCAGTCTACAAGATCTATTCTTTTCTAATCAACACTCTCACTTTAATTTCACATACCCTTAGGGCTGGCCCAATAGCTCAGGGTATTAAACCACCTGCAAGCAGGCGCAGGGGTCAGGGGTTTGATCCCAGGCATAATGTGCTGACCCGGCCCCCAGGGTGTGCTGAGACAGCAATTGAGACTGGGTGTGGTGGTGCCTACCTGTAATCCCAGTAGTAGTGAGACCCTACCCTAAAAATAAAAAATAAAATAAAAAAAAATTTCACATACCCTTGAGGCTGAGTATTAAACTTATGCTAAAATTCACAGTGAAGGGTCAGGGAGATGGCTCAGTGGAATAAGCACTTCCCTGGCAAGTGCAAGGGCCTGAGCTCGATCCCTGTTCTGCCAAAAAAATAAAATAAAATAAAATAAAATAAAATGAAATAATAAAAATAAATAAATAAATAAAATTCACAATGATATATGTGTACTCATGTTTAAAGCAGCACAATTTGTTGTAGCTAAATATTGGAAACAACCCAAGTACCCATCAGCTAAGGAATGGATAAAGAAGATATGATACTTTTATACAATGGAGTATTATTCAGCTAGGGATAAATTTGAAACTTTTATTGATAAATGGATGAAACTAGAAGCCATACTCTTAAGTGAAATGAATCCAACCTGCATATATAAATATTATATTGTCTCCTAGTGTGGGAACCTGAAAGAGAAAATAAAATCTTTTTTTTTGCAATGAATTTATTGTTTTTGTTTTTGTTTTTTTTTTGTCTTTTTGAGACAGGGTCTCACTATGCAGTTCAGGCTGGCCTTAAGCTCACTTTGTAGCTCAGGCTGGTCTCGAACTCACAACAATCCTCCTGCCTCAGCCTCCCGAGTGCTGGGATTACAGGCATGTGCCACCATGCCCGGCTTGATTTATTTTTAAATAGGAGAAACATAATGGAAATTATTTGAACTCTAGAAATTTGTTTTATGCATGGTAAAGTCACAAATTGATAAATATGCTTTTTTAATTATATATATATATATATATATATATATATATATATATATATATATATTTAAATAAAACAATCCAACACAGATCAGCAGTCCACAATAGAAGCAGGTTATCCAGAGAAGTTGTTGACCTGAGCCATTCACAACTCATTATATTAATATGACTTCATATACCTTCTTTTCTGCTGGAAGGTTAAGACCGAGTTAAAGCAAAATATTACAAAAAATGTAACTTTTGTATCAGATAAGGTCAATCAGGTACCCTCAGGGTTTATCCTGTAACCCTGTACCACACTTTGTAAGAAAATAAAATCTTAAGGGTACAATACATACTGGGAAAAGGGAATTAACCTATTCAAAAGGAAGGAATTACTGAGCTGAAGAGAAGGACAGGACAGGTAGTGAGGGAAAGAGATATATCTATGTATATAAGCAGGATGGTTTGGACAACTTCACTGTGGATTTATGCTGGCCTGTGGAAAGGAGCAGTGAATGCTTAATTTGTTTTGTCTCTTTTTAAAAAATTTTTTGACTTTTTTTGCTTCTTAATTTCTTATACATTTTTTTTCTTCTTGCAATTTTACATGCATATATCTGGTAATATGAACAACTACGTGGAAGACAACACTATGCATTACAACAAATACTGTGAAATTTGTATTATTTTGTTAAGTGAAATTCCATGTCACTTACAATTTTTCTGTTTTAATTCTCTTTTGTACTGTCTTTGAAAAATAAAAAATTAAAATCTCAAAAAAAGTTATGTGGGGGCCCAGGGAGAAAGCTCAGTAGAATAAGCGCTTGCCTGGCAAGCACAGGGTCCTGAGTTCAATCCCCAACACCACACAAAAAAAAAAAAAAAAAATTATGTGGGCTTGTGATGCGTTTATAGCAGCTTTAGCTCTGTGGCTAAAGGAGGGAAGATTCTCCTGTCAGCCATACTTAGAACTATCTTTAGATTCTTTCTGAATGGCTAGAGCTGGGAACTTGAATGTTTAAGTTCCTAATTTTCATCAATTTGTCTTTATAATTAGAAGTCTTTAGCTTCTCCAGGAATGCTAAGAGCAACCAGCCAGCATCATTATATTTCCTACCCTTCCAAAAATGTTCCCAAGTATTGCATACATACTAAAACCCCTGAGGAGGGTATCAGTCTAACCCACCTGGAAATATGGCATACTGATGCAAAATTAAGACAAAGGGAAAAAGTTCTGCAGTTGAGGAGCTCTGGGATGACCACTGTTCTCTGTGGGAGAAAAGGTCACGTGTCTAAAAGCTCATGGCTTTTATTGGTTTCAAATAAGGGAGGTGGGTGGGGGCCACAGCAGAGTGCTAGGGAAGAGAAACTGCAGGTACTGACTGTAAGGAGAAACAATGATTTTGTACCAGGCGTAGAGGCTGTCCAACTCGCAAGGCAGTAGACAGTTTAATGTATGCAAGTCTGGCATCTTTATTGCCAGGAAGGTATAAGTCTTTTTGAATCCTATAGCCTCAGCTGAGATGTTATCCTGTGTCTTAGACCTGGAACCTAACAGGCTCTTGCTCAAGACCCCGTTCCAGTTATCAGTGTGGGCTGGGGTGGGGAGGCAATTCTTACCTGCTGCTGCAGTGAGACACATGGTTGTCTTGGCCAGACTTGATCAAATTATTTTAGTCAACTAAGGGAACAACTGGTTCAATATAGCTAGCACCTCTGCCTATCTCAGTGAATAGAGCTGAAGTAAAGGTCAGAGAAAGATGGAGGCATGGGGCTTTGTTTCTTAGGAGAATGCAGCTTGGTGGTCCTTACATATATAGTCACTAAATTTCTTGCACCTTGTAAGTGGTGATTTGGGATAATCAAATGGATCGGTGCTGAATATTATTTTAAACAGTTCACACCACAGATTATCTGTACTCTACATTATCAGGACAGTCCATGGTAACTTGAGGTCTCATCAAATTAAACAGGCAATTTGAAAAGCTGATAAACTGATCAGAAAAATTCATCGTTAAATTTGTTTCTCTAGAACCACTCCATTTCTGGTATCACAATCTGTATTAATTAGGGTTATCTGGAAGACTAGATTATGGGTGGAGGCTCATTCATTAAAGGCCAGATATCAAGACATACACTATGTATTCTTCCTCTATGGATGAACAGCAGTACTTGGTATTCTAAATAGATATCAATCACCTTGAGTAGGGGCCTGAAACTTTCCTTTCAGGAAAAGCCCTAGTTTATTTCATGTTCACTTGACTTGTATGTACCAAGTCATTTGATCCCCATTTAATCAATAGTACCTAAGTGATTATAATCTTACTGGTTGAGCATAGTTCTGCTTCCCCCTTCATAGCCACAACATGATTTCATTGAACCAATGTTATCTAAGTGTCTATACTTGTAATCTTGTGAGTTGATTATAGTTTTCCCACCTTAGATCTTCCCAGATCTCTGGTCTTAGATCTCTGATTCTGAGAGAAGAGAAGTGCAGGGGAAGGGAAGAGAGGGGAGGGGAGGAAAGAAGAGAGGAGAAGAGAGGAGAGAGGGACCAATTCTGGATTTGTATTCTTTTTTTTTTTTCAATACCAGGGATTGAACTCAGGACCTTGTGCTTGCCAGGCAAGCAATTTTTTTCTTTCTTTTTTCTTTTTTCTTTTTTTTTCTTTTTTTTTTTTTTTTTGGTCTTTTTGAGACTGGTTCTCTCTATGCAGTTCAGGGGCTAGCCTTAAGCTCACTTTGTAGCTCAGGCTGTTTTCGAACTCACAACAATCCTCCTGTCTCAGCCTCCCGAGTGCTGGGATTACAGGTATGCGCCACCATGCCCAGCCCTGCAAGCACTTATTCTACTGTGGATTTGTATCCTAAAGCTTCAGTTTTTTCTTAAAGTACAGTTTATAAAATCTCTATTTCCATGTTTCCTTTCTACCTAGTCTTAAATTCATCCTTCCTACTTCAGTACCACTCACAGAAATGTACGATTTGTAAAATTAGTTAATTGTATAATAGTGATAAAGGAAAAGTGAACATAAAAGTAAATCCCAGGTTTCTGGCATAAATGAGTGGCTGAAAAATCCTATTGACCAAGCTGAAGGACCAAGTAGGCAACCTAGGTTTGCAAGGTTTCATCATAGGTTTGGTTGGGAATATAAATTGTAAGATGTTCGCATGTGGGACATATAAGTGGAGGTGTTGAGTTTGGAGTTACAGATAAGGATCTGAAGCTCAGAAAATACAAAACCTCTTTTCTTTTAGACAGACTCTCACTACATGGTTCAGGGCGGACTAGAACTCATTATATAGCCCAGCCTGATCTTGCCCTCTTGCTCACAGTGAACCTCCTGACTCAGCCTCCCCAGCGCTAGGATTTCAGGCGTACACCACCAGGCCTGGACTTGGTGGCTGACTCAGAGCACCCAAGGTGCAAGGTGGGCATAGCATGTGGTGCTGGAGATCGGACCCGGTCCCTGAGCTTACCTAAGCAGGTCCTTAGTCCACTGAGCTATGTTACCGGCCCTATGGTTTTTACTTTCTTCAGTAGATTGATTCCTAGGAATTTCATTCCTTTGGGTCTATTGTGAAAGGCGCCAGGGGCCGGGGAGTTCGATCCAGGAGCCTGCTGTGCTAGCCCCACCCGTGGGGCGTGCTAAAATGACAATTGAGACTAGATGTGGTGGCACATACATGTAATCCCAGCACTTGGGAGTCGTAAACAGGAGAATCACTACGGGTCCCATCTAGTAGTGAGACCTTGAGCAAACACCCTGTAGACTCTTCCCTAAAATATAGAAAAAAAAAAAACAAAAAAACTTCATTCCAAACTCTCCTTGACTTGAGGGTTTGTTTTAAGAAGTCTTCCCTGATTCTGATGGGTTTTCCTTTATATGTTATTTGTTTCTTTTCTTTCTTTCTTTATTTTTTTTTTTTTGCGGAACTGGGGATTTAATTCATGCCCTTGCGCTTGCCAGGGAAGTGCTTAGTCCGCTGAGCCATCTCCCCGGCCCTTGTTTCTTTTCTTGAAGAGCCTTTATGATGCTGACTTGTGTTGAATTTCTGAAATGGCTATGATATGCCTTGCTGCAGACTTTTTTTTAATCATGGCTAATTGGAGTTTACATTGCCTCACTTATGTCTATGTCCAATTCTTCTTCTCTGCTTGAGAAGTTTCCTCTATTATTTTTATGAAGATTTTTTTGTTTTTGTATCTTGTTTGGGCTATCTTTTGCATTTTCATTGACTCATCACTCTTATGTTATTTTTCTTTGTATCACCTATTAACTTTCCGAATGACTTTTTTCTAGGCTATTGCTTTTTTTTTAAAAAAAAAAAAAAAAAAAAAAAAAAAGGTCTCACTATACAGTGCAGGGGCTGGGCTCGAACTCCCTGTGTAGTAGTCTTGAACTCATCGTGACCCTTCTCCCTCAGCTTTGTGAATGCTGGAATTACAGGCATGTACCACCATCTCTGGCTTCCATTGCTTTTTTTATTTTATTTTTAATCACTGTAGCTTTGTCCTATATTCTGAAATGTGGAGCTGTGATTCTTCATATCATGTTATTGTTGCCCAGGATTGGTTTCACTCTTCTTTTTTATTTTAATTTTTTTTTATGTATTTAGTACAGAGTCTACAGGGTCTCACTGCACAACTTGGACTCATAGTGATCCTTTCTGTTTTTCAGCCCCCCAAACCTTGGGATTACAGGTGCGTGCCACCATGCCCAGTCTCAATTACCCTCCCAGTGTGCCCCAGGGATGGGTCTGGCATGGCAGGCTGGGGATCAAATACCTGGTCTCTGTGTTTGCTTAAGCAGGTGCTTTAATCCACTGAGCTATCTGGCTGGCCCTTCTATTGCTATTTTTAAGAAATAATTATTTTCATAATTGCTATCAGCTCATTCTAATTTGTGTAGTTTCAATGGAATTTTTAATTTCCAGGATATATGTTTGAATCTGTTTCATGAATTCCATTTTTTTCCTATGTTGGGCATTCATTGTTTCCATCATTTTCCTAAGATATTCAATTTTTTAAAATATGTATGTGCTCTAGACGCACTGACCATTATGGTCACTGTCTCTGTAGTTATCTGAGAAGTTATTTCTGATTTGATTTTTTTCTAGAGCCTCATATATCTGTTTCGGTACTTCTGTCCCTACCACTCCAATCCAGGTGGGCAGCTCTCAGATTGTTCCAACTCATTGTCCTTTGGGTTTGCCTTTAGTGAGTTGAAGTCTGGGGTTGCATCTTAATTAAGGGCCTCCCCATTTTCTGTTTTTATTTTAATACATGGATTGATGCTTATAAACTGCTTATGATAGATAGCATTGAGAACCTTTAGGAAATGACTATGTTTTAGAGATGTCTTCTAGGCTTTTGGGTCTTGAGTCTGTTGCAAGATACTACCTCTTCAATTTGTTGGTAATAAGGAGCTGCTATATATTTGGTTCAGACTCTGCTTCTTTGGCATGGGCCTATAGTATTGTTTGTGACCCTTAGACAATTTATTTGGCATACCAGGAACAACAAATTAATACAGTTGTGTCACATTGGCTGCTATAGTATAATCAGCAACAACATTATCATCAAACAAAACCTAGAACATGACAGACTGTTAATTTGCCAACTTGAACTATATTTGTGGTCATGTAACAAAATCTAACACAAACCACAAAATTGTATATAGTAAATATGCCCTTGATATGATGATTTTATCCTCAGGAGAGAACATCTAAAAGAGATTAGAGGGCCAGTGAGATAGCTTAGCAGACTAAGCACCTGCTTTGGCAAGTGCAGGGACCAGGGTTCAATCCCCTAGGGTGCATTGAGCCAGCGACTCAGTCTGAGTGTGGTGGCACTTGCCTGTAATCCCAGCGCTGGAGATGATGAAAGCAGGAGGTATGAGTCCAAGCTGCATAGTAAGTAACAAATGCATTAAAAAAAAAAAATGAGAGCAAGAGGTTGGAGGAGAAAGTGAGATAGAAGAAGAGATTAGAAGCAAGGCTAGAAGACAAAGGAAAATTGTGCAAACTTCACGCAACTGCTAAAGAAGATAGAAGGGAAAGAGAAGCCAGGCATGGTGGTGCAGGCCTTTAATCCCAGCACTCGGGAGGCTGAGGCAGGAGGATTGTTGTGAGTTCGAGACCAGCCTGAGCTACAAAGTGAGCTTAAGGCCATCCTGAACTGCATAGTGAGACCCTGTCTCAAAAAGACAAAAAAAAAAAAAAAAAAAAAAAAAAAAAAAAAAAAAAAAAAAAAAAAAAAAAAAAAAAAAAAAAAAAAAAAAAAAGGAAAGAGAGAAGAAAGAGTAAAAGCAAGGAAAAACTATCAAGAAAAAATAAATAAAAGAAAAGGTGAATCTGTCCTACTAATTTGATTTGAAACTGTCTCATTGCTATTTATTCTTCAATAAAATCAAATAAATAAATAAATAAATTTTCTGTGAGATATAGATTATGTTATATCATTTTCATTGTTCAATCTAAAGTAAAACATTTTATATTTTGTTTTTGATAATATTTGTGCTGTACTTTTTGCTAGTTAATGAAGATGCTTTTTGAATGTTCAGATGAACGAATTGATTTGGAACTCATTTCTCTCTGTATTAATCTTGCTGCTAATAAGAGGAATGTCCAGCTGATCTGTGAAAGTTAGTGCCTGTGAACTTCCTAGGTACCTCATTAGCATATGGTAATCAGAATTTGATGGAAAAATCAACACTATCTCAGAATTATAGTACATACCTAAATCCTATGTATCTAAGATTTATAGTGGATACTTAAATTACTGTATGTACAATTCTTAAGGGTCACATAGAATATTCTTATGTCATAAGTGGAGAAATGTTCAGTAATGTTTTGGAAAGTAAAATTATAGATCCAATTTTGATATTTAAAACATTTTGTAGATAAAGTGAAGTTTTTATTTGTGAAGTAGCCATCTATAATTAAAGGTGTTAAAATATATTTTTAAAAAAACAGAAAAGAAGCCATCTATAATTAAAGGTGTTAAAATATATTTTTAAAAAAACAAAAAGAGCTCAGTTGCTTCATTTCTGAGATGCCTACTGGCTGTCACCACTTCTGCAGGGACTTCTCCAGTAGCTCCCCCGCTGCAGGCTGCCGCCTCACTGCTCTGTTCCACGGATGGGTTTCTCCATGGAGGTATCTGGGCCGCAGTAGGCACCATGCGCCTGCAGCTTGGAGCTGTTCCTTCTATGCAGTGAGTCAGGGTTCAGGGACAAGCACTGCCTTCTTCTGCACTGAGGTCTCTTTCTTCACTCTCCTCATGGGTTTCAATTCTTACTCAGATCCTTCGGGGGTCCTGAGAACCCACTTCTCTCCTTTCTTTCTTCCTTGTGTTGCAATATATTCCAGTATCTGGACACCAAATCTTGGAGAGGCTATTTCTCCTGTGTTCACCACTCCAGCATATTCCCAAAAGTCCTGTTTTTTTGTTTTTTTTTTTGTCTTTTTGAAACAAGGTCTCACTAAGTAGTCCAGGCTGGCCTTAAGCTTTGTAGCTCAGGCTGGTCTTGAACTCACAACAATCTTTCTTTGTAGCTCAGGCTGGTCTTGAACTCACAACAATCTTCTAGCCTCAGCCTCCCGAGTGCTGGGATTACAGACATGTGCCACCATGCCCGGCTAGAAGTCTTTTTTTTTTTTTTTGCTGTTTTTTGAGACAGGTCTCACTATGTAGTTTAGACTAGTTCTGAACTCACTATATAGCCCAGGCTGTCCTCAAACTTGCAGTGGTTCTCCTGCCTCAGCCTCTCAAATTCTGGAATTACAGACATGTACCATCATGACCAGCTAGATGGTCATGATGGTACATGTCTGTAATCCCAGACATGTACTGCTAACATGAATACTGCTAACATGTCCTTCAACAGGTGAAAAATTAAATAAACCTGTACATCTATATCATAAGATGCTCAATTTTAAAAAGGAACTATAATCTTAACTACTCAGAAGGCTGATGCCGGATACAAAGGTTGAGGCCAGCCTGGGCAACTGAATGAGACCCTATTTCAAAATAAAACATGAAATGTGTTGGGGCTGTTACTTCAGCGAGAGACCCTGAGCCCAATTTCCAGTAACACCCACTCCCCGCTCCTGACACACACACACACACACACACACGATTGTAAACTACTGATGCTCTTTATAACTTGGCTGAAAAAAAAAAAACTTGGCTGAATTTCAAGGGCATTGTGCTGTGCAGAAAAGACAATCTCAGGATATATACTATAAGATACCAGTCTCAAAAAGATTCATACTGTATGATTCTTCTATATATATAATTTTCTCAAAATGACAAAATTATAGAGATAGAAAATAGAGGTTGCCAGAAATTGCAGGGGTCTACAAGTAACTGCAGAGGGAGAGGGACAGGGAGATCTTTGTGTAATGGAAGAGCTCTGGGTTTTGATTGCAGTGGTGGTTATAGGAATCTATACATATTATAAAATAACACAGAGCTAGAGGCACAAACACATTGTGCCAAAGCCAATGAACTGGGTTCTTTTTTTTTTTTTGTCTTTTTGAGCCAGGGTCTCACTATGCAGTTCAGACTAGCCTTAAGCTCACTTTGTAGCTCAGGCTGGTCTCAAACTTACAACAGTCCTCCTGCCTCAGTCTTGAACTGGTTTTGATATTATGCAATTGTTATATAAAAATATAACTGTGAGGAGAAACTAGAGGAAAGGTTCAGCCAGACTTCTTTCTATCACCTTTTACCCTCTTGTGACACCATAGTTATATTCACAATTAAAAGGTTTATGTGAGCCACAGGCTTGGGACACAACAGAATCCTGACTGTGCTATTCTTCTGCCCCAGCTGTGGGAACGGGCTGATTGTGGAAGGGGGACAGCTCTGTCACTACTTGGCCTTCAGCACTTGCCCTTACGTGCACAAGATCACCCCCAAGGTGACAAACCGGAAGTATCCAAAGCTGAAAGAAGTGGATGATGGGCCTGGAGGAGCAGCAGCCTGGGGGAAGGCTGACGTCCTCGTGCCTACGTCGTGCAGCTTCAGACCCGCTCCGCAGAAGAGCCGATGACCACCTTCTCCAAGTGCTGCCATGCCCAGTGAGGACGCTGCTGGAGGCATTAATATATGGGGCTGCTTCAGGATCTGCCGGATGTGGGAATTGTGTGTCCTGGGGGTCTTTATTGGTATAGTGAGAAGCTGACCCTTTTGGAGAGAAGACCAGCGTGTCTAGAAATGTAGCCCATCTGCCAGGTGGAGTAAGTGGCATCGTTACTGTCCAGGGAGTTTGTGGGGAAGAGCACCTGAAAGGAAGTATATTTAGTTTAAGGTCCTTTTTTCTCATCTATTACACTTATTGGGCAGTTGACTTTTTTTTAAACTTCACCCCACTGTCTGCACTGTTTGCATAATGTAGCTCATTAAATTTCCCCGCCTGTGTACCTTATTTAATCAAAATTTGTTTTGAATATTTCATTTAAAAAGTTTAAAAATAAAAATAAAAAATAAAAGGTTTGAAAACCTTGGCATCCTGGCACACACACACACACAGTCCTCACTACTTGGGAGGCTGGGTAACATAGCAAGACGCTGCCAAAAAAATTATACAAACATGTACATCAAGTGACTCACTCTGTCCCTCTCTCTGTTCCACTATGCTACATCCTGGACCTTTTTTCTACTTTTTATTTTGAGACAATTCTCCTTAAATTGCTAAGTCTCTGGGCTCAAATTTGCAATTCTTCTGTCTCAGGCTTTCAGATGGCAGGGATTACAGGTATGTGCCATTGTGCCTGAATACACACATTATATGTATATTATGACATTGATGTAAAGTTGTATTTATGTATGTATTCATTATTTGCAATACTGGGGTTGAACCCAGGACCACATGCATGCTAGGCAGTGTTCTATCACTGAGCCATATCTCCAATTCTATTTACATTTTTGAAACAAATTTAAAACCCCCATAACATATATCCTTTAGGGCTGCGCATACTTACATTAGGTTGAACCAAATGAAATTTTTCTAGAGTTTAAAGTGATTAAATATGAAAACATTTTATATACTGTAATTAAGCCTCATGTTGAAGTTCCAATATGAGCAAGCATGATACTCAGACACACAAAGTTTGAGATGCTGGTTGAAGCAAAGGAGGGAGAAGAGACGGAAACCAGGCTTCTGGGACATCCATGATTGAGCACATGTACAGAGACACTGAGAAGGTTGTCTGCCGAGTGAGAACAGCTTTAGAAATTTGATCTGGGGTGAGAGGCAGAGAACAGGAGTTCAGGTAGGGCTCTTGTTTCTTTACATTTGCTTTTTATTTTGGGAAAATTCTGTTCTATTTGAATACTTAAGAAAAGATAAGCCAGGTGTGATGAGGCAGGAAGCTCAGCAGGAGGTCAAAGCTAGACTGGACTACTTGGTAAGACCCTGTCTCAAAACTATGGAGGGCCCTTCCCTGTCTTCATTGTGGTCCAGGAAGTTTATATTTGTAATCTCATGGAAAAGTTATTGGAATTCTAGTGCATTGATTCTGAAGATAGTAAAGCACAATTATCGTTTTAGGGAGCCCAGGGGTCCTAAGTCTAGCACACCGATGCTAGCTGGAGCAAAGGCTTGGATCCAGGGTTGAAACTGGTTTTTATAAGCTGGGCGTGGTGGCACATGCTTGTAATCCCAGCACTCGGGAGGCAGGAGGATTGTTATGAGTTTGAGACCAGCCTGAGCTTCAAAGTGAGCTTAAGGCCAACCTGAACTGCATAGTGAGACCCTGTCTCAAAAAGACAAAAAAAAAAAAAAGAAAGAAAGAAAGAAAGAAACTGGTCAAGCCGGGCGTGGTGGCACAGGCCTGTAATCCCAGCACTTGGGAGGCTGAGGCAGGAGGATTGTTGTGAGTTTGAGACCAGCCTGAGCTACAAAGTGAGTTTAAGGCCAGCCTGAACTGCATAGTGAGACCCTGTCTCAAAAAGACAAAAAAAATAAATAAATTAAATTAAATTAAAAAAAAAAAAAGAAACTGGTTTTTATTCACAAAGGAGTGGCTTGAGGATGAATGACTGAGAACTGAAGAAAGTAGGTGAGTGCTGTGAGCTGGGCTGGGCAGCAGGCCTGGAATCACCTCTGCAACATGCAGAGAGAAAGATTCGCAGAGAGTAATCTGCATTACACAACTGAGACAGTAGCAGATGTTTTGGGCTCTGGGCTTCAGCACTGATGTGTAATCTGTTATGCCCTGGGAAGTCATAACCTCTTATTTTGAGGCTTGATCTCAGATCCCAACTGACAGCGTGGAGCATGGTTCTCCATCACACCTCATTCCAGCTCATGCATCTTTACATGGGATCTATGAGGATCTGGGAAAACAATGTCATCTTCAAAGAATGCCATCAGCACCTCGGCTGGACCAGTATGCTTTGTTCAAAGGCAAATGAAGTGGAAAAGTCCTAGCCAGCTCTGTACATGTCAATGCATGGAAATAGGGTCAGCTTCAGCTAAAATGGAGATAATTGCCTCTCTTTCAAGAAAAGTTGCCCAGGTGGTCCTTCACAAAAACCATAACAATAAAACAAAACAATAACCACAAAAATAGAAAGGAAAGAAGAAAGAAAAGATGCAGCAGTCAGCAGTTGAAAATCTGTAATAGAAAAGAAAAGGGACCTATTAACACTTGGTCACTAACTGTTAACTCCCCTCCCCTTTACCATGCTAAACTTGCTAAGAAAGTCCTATAAAATGCTGCACTTATAGATCACCTGTCTCTAGCTTCCTCTTCTAGACTCTGAATCTGAATTCCAGTCAGACCATCCGTGAAACCCCTGACCCCATCCTGGCTACCTATTGACTTTTAAGGCTTTGCAGCCGTAAGTGATGGTGGCTGACTCCCTTGCTATGTCAAATTCTGAACTCATAGCCTGTTTGTTCTCATTTGAGTGAGCTTAATTTACTTAGGCGAGTGGCTGAATTAATGATTTTGCAAGCAGACCTGCAGAAGACCCTCTGTGGAGTTGCTCAGGTGGAGGAAGGTCATCTATTTGAGAAGCATTTTTAGTACAGTGCTAAAGTTTTCAGTTAATAAAGGAAAGTATTATAGACAAAACAGAACAAAGCAGGAACATACCTATAATCCCAGCACTTTGGGAGGCTGAAGCAGGAGTATCACAAGTTTGAGCCTATCCTAGGCAACTTAGATTGCGTTAGTGGGCAATGACTTACTTACTTGGAATGACTTAATGAAATCCTGTCTCATAAAAAAGAAGGCCAGGTGTGGTAGTGCATGCCTGTGCAGGAGGATCTTTGCAAGTTTGAGACCAGTCTGGGCTACAAAAGGAGCTTGAGACCAGCCTGAACTGCATAGCAATACCCTGTCTCAAAACAAAAAGTACTTCTACAAAGACAACTGTTCATTCAATCCTTGCCTGATGCTATACTTGTTAGAATCTTTGTGGCCAAGCATTATTGCTGCAGGGTATTCCTCAGTGTTTGTGTCATTAAAAGCCTCAAGTACTTTGGCTAAACTATGCCTACAGTTTACTATGTCATGTGTATTTCACTGCCTAACACTATTTCCAAAAAAGAACCAGTGTTCTTTGGAGAATCTGTTATTTTTAGATTTAATTCAACAGTTCTGTGCAGGAAAACAAGTGCCATGGATGGACTAAGGAAGAAGTGCAATTGAAACTGAAGGCGAGAACTGGACGTGGTGGTATATAACTGTAATCCCAGCACTCGGGAGGCTGAGGCAGGAGGGTTGCTTTGAGTTCAAGACCAGCCCGAGCCAGACCTCCTGAAGCAATGACACATTGCATCCTGAGGCACAAATAGGAAAGTGTCCCGCAAGAGGGTTGCCCCTTGCTCTCACTTTACTTTTGTACCAAGATCACACTGTTTTTTGTGTGGGTCTGTTTAGTTACAAAGAGGTTTGCTTTGGCTTGTGGCTGTGGAGGTGTCATGATGATCTTGCTGGTAGAGTCTTGAGGCAGCCTAAGGCACTATGTGATAAGACACAGAATATGCACATACGTGTGTGTGTGTGTGTGCGCGCGCGTGCGTGTGTGTACAACTGTGTGAAGATCAGATTGTCTAGGATAGGATAGCACCTTGGTAGAGTTTCTGCTCAGCCTGTAGGGGCCCTCAGCTTCAATTACTAAAATGGCGGTAGTACTATCCTAATTACTGTAGTTTTATAATAATGTTTAGAACAATTTCTTCTATTTTATTTAGATTGTTTTGCTCTTCTTAGGTATTTTTCCATGTAAAGGACCAACTCAAGGCTTTACTCATGATAAATAAATTTGCTATTACTGAATTACATCCCCAGTCCATCCATAACTTTAATTTTTTTTTTTCTTTTCCTGTTCTTTCTTTTCTGAGACAAAGTCTCACTATATAATAACCCAAGCTGGCCTTGCCCTCCTGGCTTCGCTTCCCAAGTGCTTGGATTACAGGGGTGCACCACCATGCCTGGCTAATTTAACTTTTCTTCTTTTTTTCCATCTTGTTAAGTTTAATGAAAATCTTGAACAGGATTTTGGTCAAGACTTCATAGGATCTAAATACTTTTCTTGAACTCTTCTTACATATCCCTTAAATGTCAATTTTATTGATTTATTTTGTGGTACTGAGGATTAAGTCCAGGACCTTCACACTCAGCTACCTATCCATCATTTATTTGTTTGTTTGTTTATTTGTTTATTAAGAGGACCTTGCTTTATAGTTCTGGCTGGACTTGAGCTCATTATGTAGCCCAGGCTGGCCTCAAACTCTAGAGGATCTTGTTGCCGCAGCTTCCTGAGTGCTGAAATTAAAAGTGTGTGTGCCACTATGTCTGACTATTTTCATTTTGTGATAGGATCACACTAAACTACTAAATTGCCCAGGTTATTATGCTTGTGATCCTTTTGCCTCAGCCTCCTAGAGTACTGGGATTACAGGTAGGTGCCACTGTCCTTTAAGTTTTTACTTTCTTTAAGCCAGTCTTCACTGACTTTCAGTTTTCTTTCAATGTATCTCCACGGCACCTGGGACTTCTGTTACAGCAACACATTCAATTTGTAAGTTTTTATTCAAAGTTTATCTGCTGGGAGGACAAGTCCCAGGGACCACCTCTGTGTGGCTCCCACTATCCCACAAGGAATGTTGACTGGTTCAGACTCAGGAGCTGAGCAGGAGCTGGACTTTCTTTGGTGTCTTAGGGATTGCAATTTAAGAGCCACATGTGCTCATAATTCTGATTCTGTGTTCTAAAGAAGCCCAGGGTAACCGGGGGCCTAGGCAGACAAGCAGCTCTGGATTATCACAACAAAGTGAAAATTCCTTGTAGGAAACTTCTATTAAGTACTGGGAAAGAATAGGGGCCAGCCACAGAAGGTGAAGAAATGTTAGACGGCGTGGAATTGTCCATGAAGCAAGATTCGGAGGGCATCTGTCCACAGTCCAGCAAACCCCACACGCCCAAGTCCTGCTTCTCAGGGGCTCCCGGCTCCTTCTCTGTTGCCTTCGCTGGCATTTTCATGCACAGAGTTCAAAACCTGTGTGCTACAGACGCATTTTTCTCTCTCTACGTATAAAAGGTTTTTGCTGTTAAGGGTTGAAAGGCCACACTATTCAGCAAGTAATCGGCAAGGCAAGAAGGACCGCGATGAGATCCCGCCGGGCCCCAGGAGCGCGAAGAGAGGAGAAGGATGAGCAGCGCCGAGGGGCAGGCCGCTGGGCGAGAGCTGGCAGAGCGCTCCGGGCCTCTCCCTTCCGCGGTGAGGGCGGAGCGCAGCGGCGCCGGCTGGGAGGAGGCGCCGAGCGACCGGGCGGAGAGGCCCCCGCGGCCCGGCTCGCTGCCCCGCGCGGTCGCAGCCCTGGTCCGCTGCGAGGGACCTGCCGGACTAACCCAGGGCCGGAGGCTGGTCCACAGCAGTGCAGCAGGACGGTCGAACCAGTGAGTTCGAAACGCCCGTACTGGCCGGAGGTGCTCGAGAGGGTAAACCAGAGTTAGTTGGAGGAGGGATCTGGTTTTAAATGAAAGTAGTCCGAGCAACAGACAAATTACCTCTCAGGATTTATCAATGGGCGAGAGAGGAAGCATAATGGGGAAAAGGCAAGCAAGGGTGTGTGCCTCATAGCAGGCTCAAGCTCCAGCACCTCCTGCCCCCAAGTAAAAGATTGAAAATAATGAGGCTGAAGTCAGAGAGACATGTCGTGGAGGAGAAAGAGGAAAGGCAGAAAGAGAAAGAACAGAGATAGGCAGGCAGAGGGAGAAAGAAGAGGAAGATAAACCTGGCATGGTGGCACATGCCAGTAATCCCAGCACTCGGGAGGCTGAAGCAGGAAGATTGTTGTGAGTTTGAGACCAGCCTGAGCTACAAAGTGAGCTGAAGGCCAGCCTGGACTGCATAGTGAGACCCTGTCTCAAAAAGACAAAAAAAAAAAAAAAAAAAAAAAAAAAAAAAAAAAAAAAAAAAAAAAAAAAAAAAAAAAAAAAAAAAAAAAAAAAAAAAAAAAAAAAAAAGAGGAAGATAAGAGGAGACAGCAAGGGGAGGAGGAAGAAGGGGAGGAAGGCAGGAGGAAGAAGGGAGAGGTGTTCCGTCTGGTTTATGACAGCTTTCCATTCCTAGTTACAGAGATTTCCCTGTATTTGTACAGTAAGTTTTATTTCGTGACTGCTGGGGATTGCAATGGTTTTTATTTCAAAGAGTTCTAAGAAAATAAAATTTATTATGGGCTCTTGTGCTTCTAATCTTGTGGTTGGGCTCTTTTCTTTTCTGCTTTGTTTTGGGGGACAGAATCAAAGTGGTTGGTCTTTCAGTCACTTGAAGTCATCAGACAGCCCCATTGCATAAGGCTCAGAGATCTGGCTTTCAAGCCTTTTTGTGCCTGGACCACTACAGGATTTCTCAGGAATTCGTTCTCTAAACTGCCTCTGTTCCAAGCACCCAGGACTTCATGCTCAGAGCTGCTGTACTAAAGGGCAACTTGTCTGATTGACTGAAACTGAGAAAGGGGAACACAAGCTCCCCAATTTTAGCAGACGGGGAAGTTTCCCACTTGTTTCCTCTCGCAAAGTGAGTCAGATAGCTCCTTAGGTGGTCACCATGGCCCCAGGGTATGTCCTTTTGTTTCCTGGCTGTGCCAGGTACCTGGGAGTCACAAAGTCAATAAACAAACCAAGGGCAATTTATTTCAGTGAATTTTATTTATTTATTTATTTATTAATTTTTGAGATAAGGTCTCACTATGCAGCCCAGGCTGGCCTCAAACTTGGAGCAATCCTTATACTTCAGTTTCCTGAATGCTGGAAATAGGTGGGCACTACCATGTCCTCCCTAGTTTAGAGAGCTTAATTGACTTTCATCGTCCATTCTATAAACAGGCAAGTTTATTTCTCCTCTTCCTGTTCTTTCCTTCCCTCCTTCCTTCAAGAATATAAATCTTAGTTTATAGTGTAAAATCTTGTCTCTCAGAGGATATTTACTTTTTGGATTTTTGTTCTCAGGCTTGTGCAGTCTCTTGACCCCTGTGAGTTTTTTTTCCTACTTCAGTTTATTTGTTTTGGTCTCTGTCTTTGTTGTTGGAAGCTTTCCTCCAAGGTCTGTTGATCTTTGCACCCTTGTTCACATTTTTAACCAAATCACTGCCAGTCTGATTGGAGGCTCTGTGTGAGTGGGCAGGGTTTGTCAGCTTATGGGTTTATTTTTAGATGGATGCAAAAGTGAGCCAGCTTTTGTGCGTGGGAGGGTGTGTTTCCCCAAATGTCAGTGTGTGTAGGCATTTTTTCCTGAAGGTAGTTTATCTGGAGAAAGTGTCTCTAGCGTCCTGCCAGGGAAGCATACATAGACCTGGCTCTAACAGGGCAACAAAAGGGAGTAGATTTTGCATGAGAAAAAAAAAAAAAAAAAAAAAGGGAGTAGAAATGTTGCGGTTCAGTGTGTGGACTTGCCACTGGGTCTACACTGGGCCTCCCAGCCCCAGGTCCTCAGATTGTTTCTTCCTGAACCTTGGGAGGCTGGGAGGGTTGGGTGTGGGCCTGCCTGGTGAGGAGGTGCTGTGGGTTGCTGTCTAAGCCTTCATGCAGCCTCTATCTTCTCAGTGTCTCTTTCCTACTGTTCCCTTCCAGGGTGTGGGGCTTCTCCTCTGAGTCTTGCTGGAGTCTTCTTGTGGGTACAAAGCTCAGCGATCCTCTGCTCTAATTTAGTTACCAATCCTCTGTTTGGTTTTCATATTTTGTAGCTCTAGGGGTGTTACTAGGTTCCAGGGGTGCTGTGGGCTCTTTACAAATTCTTGTACTGAGCAAAGACTAGGATGAGACCAATGCACAAGGTAGTGAGGTTTTACATTTACTGAAAGAAAAGAAATACTCTCTGCAGAGTAAGAACAGGCCACAGAGGAAACTCACAGAGGCCAGGAGAGTAAGTGGGGTGTCTTTTTTTCTTTTTTTGTCGGAACTGGGGATTGAACTCAGGCCCTTGTCCTTGCCAGGGAAGCGTTTGTTCCACAGAGCCATCTGTGGGGGTATCTTTTGTACCTGCATTCTTTAGGCTGACATCAGAACTAGGTCTCCTATCAGAAACCTACTTCACTTCCTGGTGGATAAAGTGAATGGCTTTCTGGCTGTCTCAGGTGTAAGGCTTGGGAACTCTGGATAGGTCTGGGTCCTGGATCTCCATGATTGATAGCTCAACTCACAGCCCAGCCTCCTGCCTCAGAGGCACAATGTTCCTAGTTTTATGGCAGAGGGGGTTTGTGTTCCTTTCTCTTTTTCTGATTGTTCTAGGGGCAGTTTTCAGAAGAAAATGGCTATTCTTTGGCTTCGGATCCTGGAAATTGTAATATTGACTTCCTAGCATTTGTCTTGATCATCGCTCTCCAAATTAGATAATTCATTTAGTGACAGTGGGGATTGAACCCAGAGCCTTCACACTGAGCTGTGCCCCCAGCCCTTTTAAAACTTTGAGCTAGGGTTTCACTAAATTGCTAAATTGCCGCCAGCCAGGTAGCTCAGCTGGCTAAAACGTCTGCTTAGGCATAACGCAGTGGCTGGGTTCGATGCCTGGAGTGGCGTGGCATGGCATGTGGGGGGAGGGCTCGCTGAGATGGCAATTGAGACTGGATGTGACCCTGAAACCCCAGCGCTTGGAAGACTGAAGATAGGTGGATCACTACAAGTCTAATCTATGTAGTGAGACCCTGTAGATCTGTACTAAACACACACACACACACACACACACACACACACACACACAAAATTGCTAAGTTGTCTGGGCTAGATTTGAACTTGGAATCTTCCTGTCTTTCCTCTCAGAGTGCTAGGATTGTAAGTGTGTGTTACTGTGCCTGGAAAAATTTCTTCTTTTCTTTCCTTTTGAGACAGGGTCTCACTGTACAGTTCTGGCTGGCCTTGTGCTCATTTTTTTTTTTTTTCCGTTTTTCTTTTTTGTTATTGTTGTTGTGCTCATTTTTGTAGCCCCCAGACCAATACAAACTTGCAGAGATCCTCCTGTCTCAGCCTCCCTAGTACTGGGATTACAGGCATGTGGCACCATGCCCAGGTCTGGGACAGCATGATGCACCTGGGGTTCTAGGGTTGCACAGCATGCAGTGCAGGAATCAAACTCCGGTCCCTGTGCTTGCCAGGTAGGTGCTTATGTCTCTGAGCTATCTCCCTAGCCCTGAAAAAATTTATTTATTTAAAAAAAAAAAGAGGCCGGGCGTGGTGGCACATGCCTGTAATCCCAGCACTCGGGAGGCTGAGGCAGGAGGATTGTTGTGAGTTCGAGACCAGCCTGAGCTACAAAGTGAGCTTAAAGCCAGCCTGAACTGCATAGCGAGACCCTGTCTCAAAAAGACAAAAAAAAAAAGA
>PVKA01033523.1:5356-24424 GCA_004027165.1 Ctenomys sociabilis
ACCCTATAGAGCCTTTCCTAAAATACCAAAAAAAAAAAAAGAAAAGGAATAAAAAAAGCCGGGGGGGGGGGGGCAGGCATGTAATAAAAGCAATAGGGAGGCTGAGGAAGGAGGATTGTTGGAAGTTCGAGACAAGCCGGAGCAAAAAAGGGAACTAAAGGCCAGCCGGAACAGAAAAGAGAAACACAGAAAAAAAAAAAGAAAAAAAAAAAAAAAAA
This sequence comes from Ctenomys sociabilis, assembly GCA_004027165.1. NCBI lineage: Eukaryota > Metazoa > Chordata > Mammalia > Rodentia > Ctenomyidae > Ctenomys > Ctenomys sociabilis. Next base: position 5,575 of record PVKA01033523.1, read on the forward strand.
AAAAAGAATAGGTGTAAAAGAAGACAGTGATAAAAATACAGAGAATAGAAAAATTTGGAAACCTTGAATGAGTAATATAGAAAAGAAATAGAATACATGAAGCAGATGCAAAGAGTTATATAGCAAATCAAAAACTCCATTAAAAGTTTGCAAAGGGGCTGGGGAGATGGCTCAGTGGAATAAGTGCTTCCCTGGCAAGCATAAGGGACTGAGTTCAATCCCCAGTTCTGTCAAAAAAAAAAAAAAAAAAGTTTGCAAAGGGCCTGCAAGAAAGTTCCGTGGGCTAAGTACCTGCTTTGGCAAGTGCAGAGACCAGGGTTTGATCCCCAGTCCTTCATGCCACATTAGCCTCATCTCTAGGGCGTACTCGGGCATATTGAGTGGGTGACTGAGTGCAGGCATGGTGGTATACACACATAATTCTAGCAAGGGGAGACTGAAAAGATGAGGATTACTATGAGTCCAAGCTCTATAGTGAGACCCTGTACCAAATACATAGGTGGAAAAAAATTTCACAAAAACATTTGAGTGAAAATGAAGATAGACTTTTAGATCATGAAGACATAATTGCAGCTAGTAAAAAGGTAAGGAAAGAACTCTTAAAAACAAGAATGATCCAGGAAATAATAGTTCAACAGCTATAAGATGATGCAAAGATAAACAACACAAGACTAATATGCATCAATGAGAAAAAGGGAGCCAGCACATATGACAAAAATATATGGGGAAAAATAATAGCAAAAAACTTCCCAAATATAGGGAAATAAACTGACATTCAGGTAACTGAAGGACATAGGACTCCAAATTGTATCAACCCAATTAAATCTAAAGCCAGAAATATAATAATCAAGATCCCAGAAATCCAGCACAAGAACAATGTACTAAAATCTGATAGAGAAAAGAAACAACTCACATTTAAAGGAATACCCATCAGAATAACATCAGATTTCTCCTCATAAATCATCAAGTCAAGAAAAACATGAAACAGGGGCTGGGGAGATGGCTCGGTGGAATAAGCACTTCCCTGGCAGGCACAAAGGCCTGAGTTCAATCTTTGGTTCTGTCAAAAAATAAAAAGCATGGAACAAGGAATTTGAAGTCCTACAAGAAAAGAAAATCCACCCCAGATTGATATATCTAGTAAAAAGTTCTTTCAAGTTTAATGGAGAAGTAAAATGCTTCCATGACAAACAACTAAAGAAATCCATGACGACTAAACCAATCCTACACAGAATACTAAACAATACTCTAGAAAGGGAGTAAAATGAACAAAACTCCAAGAATTACAACACAAAAAAGCCACTATAAATGGAAAACAATTAGAAACAGAAAATGTAGGGAACCAACATGACAATAAAGTGGCAAACATAAGCCAACACATATCAATTATAACCAATGTAAATGAGCTTACTTCATCAATTAAAAGAAATAGATGCAGAGTGGATTAAGAAACAGAATCCAACAATAAGCTATATACAAGAAACACATTTAATCCACAAAGAAATTCATAGGCTAAAAATCAAAGAGTGGGAAACAATACTACATGCTCCAGGAGCTCAGAAACAAATAGGGGTAGCTATGCTGTTCACAGATAATCTGAACTTCAAACCAAGAGTGCTCAGCAAAGATAAAGAAGTTCACTACATATTGCTTAAGGGAAAAATTAAAGAGAAATAGATGACAGCCATAACTATGTACCCACCAAATATGGGAGCACTCAAGCACCCAACTATATAAGAAAAATTTTAGTGACCATGAAAAATCTAATATCCAATACCACAATCTTAACAGGGGACCTTAATACCCCCTTATCCCAAAAAGATAAATCAAGCAGAGAAAAAATGAGCAAAGAGGTAGGAGAACTGAACCAAACCTTTAAACATATTGACTCAGTGGGCATACACAAAGTATTCCACCCAACAACATCTGAATATGCATTATTTTCAGCTGCACATGGGATGTCCTCTAAAATAGACCACATGCTAGTCCATAGATCATACTTAAGTAAAGGAAAGAGAACGTAAATTATCCCATGCATATTATCTGACCACAGTGCAATGAAACTGAAATTAATGACAAAGAAAACACAAAAGCTCCATAAACACATGGAAATTAAATAACGCCCTCCTCACCAACCAATGGGCTATAAATGAAATTAAAGAATATCTACAACCCAACAAAAATTCAAACACAATTTGCTGAATTTGTGGTATGCAATGAAAGCGGTTCTCAGGGGGAAATGTCTGGCAGTGAATGCACACATTAAGAAAACAGAATGAGAACAAATAAATGCCCTAATGCTGCACTTCAAGATTTTAGAAAAGAGCAAACAAGCCTCAAAGCCCAAAGATGGGAGAAAATTACAAAGATTAGAGAAACAATCAATGAATCAAAAAGCTGGTTCTTTGAAAGATTAAATAAAGCTGATAAACCCCTAGCCAAACTCAGTAAAAAGAAGAAAGAAAAAATTCAAATCCAAGCAATAAGGAATTAAAAAGATGAAATTGCTATAGACCCTGTAGAAACTCAGAGGATCATAAATTGATACTTTGAAAAATCTTTACTATCAGAGAATCAAAGACACAGAAGAAATGGACAAATTTCTAGATAGGTAAAAATTACCAAAACTGAATCAAGAAAATATAAATACTCTGAATAAGACAGTATCAGCCAATTAAATAGAAAATGTAATAAAAAAAAAAAAAACTGACCGACAAAGAAAAACCCAGGGATTGATTCATAGTTGAATTCTACAAGAAATTCAGAGAATATTTAATTCCAATGCTCTTCAAACCCTTCAATGAAATTGAAAAGCATGCAATACTCTCAAATTCAATCCCACAGGCAAGTATACTGATAACAAAACCATAAAAATAATTAACTGAAAAAGAGAATTACATACCAATCTCCCTCATAAATATAGTTTTGAAAATCTTCAATAAAATATTAACAAATAAAATAGCAAAACATCATGAAGATTACACATCATAACCAGATAGGACTCATCCCAGGTAAGCAAGGATGACTCAACATAGGCATATCTATAAATGTAAAATGCTATATTAATAGACCAAAACCTAGAACAACATGATCAACTCAATAGATGCAGAAAAGCCTTTGAACAAAAGCCAACACTCACTCATGATCAAAGCCCTACAGAAAATTGGAATAGATGGCTTATATCTCAATCTGAGAAGAATCATCTATGACAAGTCAACAGGCATCATCATTCCAAATGGAGAAAAACTGAAAGCTTTTACTCTAAATTCACATACAAGACAAGGATATCCTATCAGCACTGTTGTTCAATATAGTCCTGGAATCATTAGCTACAGCCTTTATGAAAAAGAGAAATAAAATAATAATAGGCAAGGAAGAAGTTAAACTATCGTTATTCACAGAAGACATGATAGTCTACTTGGAAAATCCAAAAACTACCTGAAAGCTCCTAGAATTATCAGAGAAACAGCAGAATTAATAAGCAACAGCATAAAAAGTCAACATCTACACAGATAAGGAAGTCACTGAGACAGAAATTAGAGAAACAGTATCCTTCATGATAGCATCTAAAAAGATGAAATACTTAGGAATTAATCTTATAAAGGAAGTAAAATATCTATGCAATGAAAATTACAATACTCTGAAAAAAGAGATTGAAGAAGATTTTAAAAAATAGAAACATATTCCTTGCTCCTGGAATGGAAGAAACAACATTGTGAAAATGGCCATTACTCCTTATCAAAATTCCATCACATAGACCTAGAGAAAACATTCCTAAAACTTTTTTGGAACCAGAAGAGTTCTAGAATAGTGAAAGTAATCCTAGGCAAGAAAGGCAAGGCAGGAGGCATTACCATCCCTGACTTAAAATTATACTACAAAGCTACCATGATCAAATAAGAATGGAACTGACGGAAAAAAAAGCAGAATTGAGGATCAATGAAACAGATTAAAACATGCAGATACAACTACAAGCACTTCAGAAACCTTATCTTTGACAAAGGGACTAAACATGTCTACTGGAAAAAAGTTGACTTGCCAACTTGCTAAATACTAAAAGTGCACACAGGTCTATCACCATGCACTAAAATAAATGGATTAAATACTTAAATAGTAAAACAGAAACTAGAAGAGAAAGTTGGTAGAAATCTTGAAGACATGGGGTAGGCAAAGAGTTCACAAAGAAGAATGAAACTTCACAGGATATAATTCAAAGAATCAACAACTTGGATCTCATGTTATTGAGAAGTGTCTAAATATCAAAAGAAATCACCAACATAGTGAAAAGACAGCCCACAAATTGTAATGACTTTTTTTCAATGGCTCAGGCTGCCTTTAGGGTGAGTCTGGTAAGGGAGGTGGAGGTGGAGAATCAAACCACGGTATCCTGAACCTGACTATATTTACATGAGCAAGGGCTTAAGCAACTGGGCTAACTGACAGGCTCCCTACAAATTGGAAAAAAAAAGTCTTAACCAAGAATCGCTAAGACAAAGGTCCTCTCTATATAATATATAAAGAACTAAAACAAAAATTTAGGTCTTCAAATTTTAAAGACTCAATCCAAAAATGGGCATGTGAAATGAATACATACACTTCTCAGAGGAGGAATAAACACAAATAGCAAATAAATACATGAAAAAGTGTTCCACAGCACTAATCATTCAAAAAATGCAAATTAATCCAATAAGGAGATATAAATTCACCCCAGAAAAAATGGCTATCATAAGGAAATCAACCATAAACAATTGCTGGAGAGGCTGTGAGGAAAAATGAACCCTTCTCCACCACTGGTTGGAATGTAGACTAATACAGCCACTATAGGAATCAGTGTGGTGACTCCTCAAAAAACTCGGACTTGAAATCCCATTCAATCCAGATATTCCTCTTCTGGGTAATTTCTCAAAAGAACTAAAAACATCATACCCTAGTGATATATGTGCACCCATGTTTATAGCAGCACAATTTGTGATAGCCAAATCTTGGAAACAACCAAAATGCCCATCAACTGAGGAGTGGATGAAGATGTGGCAATTTTATACAATGGAGTATTATTTAGCTATAAAGAAAGACAAATTTATGAACTTTATAGGTTAGTGGATGCAATTAAAGGCTATACTCATAAGTGAAATAAATCAGATCCACATGTATAAATATCATATTGTCTTCCTACTGTAGGAGGCTTAAAGAATAAATAACACCTGAAAGGTATCATAGATATAGTAAAACAGAAAGAGACTGAACATAAGTATTAGACAATATATATGAGAGAAAGGAGAAAAGATAGGAAAAAAAGGAATGAGGGAAATACATGCAAGTATATATAGAGCATGTCTGAGATGTTTGTCCTAGTAATTTCCATCATGTTTTTAAATAGCAGTTAATATTTAGAATTTTCACTTTGCCTAACTCTGAATACTGATATCTACAATGTAAGCCACTACATTGAGGACAGCAATGGTGTAATATGCAACCAATGGTTGAATACTTCTCATCTTGGTCTTCTAAATGTGTGCCATTACTAAACTCTTCTCAATTATTATTATACTCTCCTTAAAATAAATTTTTTGGCTCATACTAGGGATCCAACTCAGGACCTTGCACTTGCCAGGCAAGAGCTTATTCCACTGAGCTATCTTCCAGCCTCAAAATTTAAAAAAAAAAAAGATGAGAAAAACTTAAGGTTTATTGAAAGCAAGTGATAATATTCAATCATTTTTCCAAACTTGTATACTCTATTTGTTAATATGAGCAACAGATTTGATAATAAAAATTGGTAATATCACAACCATTGTTAATGTGCTATGCTCGTTTTGAAACTCTGTAACATATGTATTACATGTCACCCTGTTTCTGTCTTTCTATCTGCCATTTGTTTTTGTTTTTGTTGTCAGTCTTCAAACAAAATAAAATGAATTTTAAAAAGAGGCAGGTGTGTTGGTACACACCTGTAATCCTAGTACTTGGTTTTCTGAGGCAGGCAGAGGGTTTCCAGTTTGAGAACAGTCTGGGCTACAAAGTGACCTCAAGGCCAGCCTGAATTGCATAGACAGACCTTGTCTCAAAAAGACAAACAAACTAAAAAACAAAAATATAGAAATCATATTTGAAATTCTGCATTTTTATCTTTTAGTAGGCTATCAATAGGAAGCTGGAACACTTTCCTATGACATTGGGCAGTTGCACCAAACTGCATGTCCTAGCCAGCTGTTGGATCATGAGGGTAAATAATGAACACTTTACAATGCATTGTGTTGCCATTGCTTTTTGGATACAGGTGTTCAATAAATTACACAATATAGTAATACTCTATTATCAAATAAACTTTGTTTTAGGTGATTTTTTTTTTTGAATTTGAAATTAATGTTTGTGTTCTGAGTATGTTGAAAGTAGACTTGTGGCTGGGGAGATAGCTCAGTAGAATAAGCCCTTACCTGGCAAGCAGAAAGTCCTGAGTTCAATGCCTGGTACCACCAAAAACAAAAAAACAAAAAACAAACAAAGTAGACTTGGCTGAGCTATTATGTTAGGTAGGTTACATGCAATAAATGCATTCTTAATTATTTTCATCTAATGATAGCTTTATTGGGATGTAACTGTATTGTAAGTTAAGGAGCATCTGTGTTGATTTTGTATCCTGAAACCTTGACTGCATTTATTAGATCCACTAGTTTTTTGTAGTAAATTCTTTAGAGTTTTCACTATTGTATCACTTCATACGCAAACAAAGATGATTTTAATTTTTCCTTACTAATCCCTTTGTAAAAAAAATTTAATGTTATTAATAACTTAAAATACAGACTTTGCAAGATGTAGAGACACTACTTTTTCTAAAAACTTTTCCTATTTCCTTGTATTGTTATGTAAAGAGCTGGCTAGGACTTCTGTTTATCCTTCAATTGGCCTTAAGCAATGTATATTATTCTAGCTGAGGTGATGGTGATAGTCTTTGAAGGTGGCATGTGTGTTTCCCTGGTAAGCCTGCTGCTCCTTAATGTGAGCCGAGTGGACACAGGAAGGTAGGCTGTGCGCTGCCAGCTGGGATAGAGCCTGGAGATAGAGGCTATGACTTCCTGGGACTTCAAAGGTGAAGCACCAGACTTTCCAAAACATTAAATACTATATAATGTAGATTACTCTCTGTGCATATCCTCTCTGCAAATGGCAGAGGTAAATTTAGGCCACCCACCTAGCTCAGCTCATAGTAGTCACCTAATTCCCATGATTCTCAGTCAATCTTCCTGAAGCCACTCCTCCACTGAATAAAACTGGGTGAGGCCCTGGGTCCGCTCTCTTGGCTCTAGAAAGCCATCTTTGTGGCTGAACCTAGAGCCCCTCAACTCCCCAATGATTAAAGATATAATTTAGCGTCCTCATTTTTTCACCATGGGTTGCATGGAAAGTGGTAGATTGGAATCAACTTGATAGGATTCTAATAACGTTACTTTGGGATTACAAATATTGATTTCTTGGTCTGAGACGGGGACCTGGTAGAGTCTTCTACAAAAAATGATACTGAATGTTGTGAAAATTCAGAAGGAAGAGGGGTTGATGTTACTATAAGTAGTATTTTATGTTTTTTGAAGTTCTAGTCAACAGTATAAATAAGAAAAGCAAACAATAAATAAAACACTGAAAATAAAGGAAAATAAATGAACATGGTGGTGTGTTCCTATAATTCCTGTACTCAGAAAGCTAAGGCAGCCTGAACTATCTTGACCTCATTTCAAAAAATAATAAAATGGAAAAAGATGTGATTACATTACAAGAATGTTCACATAACAATACAAAGTGAATTAATAAAAAAGAGTAATAACATTTTCAGTCCTCATACTCTTCATTTTCCTCTCCTTTATTCTTTTTTCTGACTCTAAGTACTTTCATCTTAGACTTCCCAGATTTCAAAACTGTTAGAAATAAATGTGTGTTGTTTAAATTATCTAGTCTTTTTTATAGCTGAATTATACCACATATTCAATAATTAATACTTTCTACCTTATCTCCCTAATGTATGTCTATAGTACTAGAAGCCAACATAATATCTTGTCTAACCACCATTAGTGCAAATATTGCTTCTCATAGAATTATGCAGAAGCACGGCATATTTATCCTAACCGTACTGGTTATACACACATCATGATTCTTCCTTTGTATACCCCCGTTTTTCTGTAGACCTGTCAAAGATGAGTACTCCATTGTCATTAAACCAGTTTAGGTGCCTGAACTCGGCGACATAATCCAACATAGTGCAGGATTCCAAAATAATAGTGAGTTATCCAAAGAAGTTGTTGACCATAGCCATTTACAGCTCAACTTAATATTATGGCCCCAAAGTGTATACTTCATTTTTATACTTTTCTGCTGGATGGTTAAGACCAAGATAGAGCAAGACCTCTTTACCAGCACATGTATTTTATGTTTCTTATGAGGTCAGTGAAGTTCCCTCAGGGTTTATCTTGTAGTCCTGTCCCTTATTCTGTAGATCCTTTGTCTGTGTCATACATGTGGATGAGTCACGGCCAATGCTTGACCAGTTTGCTCTCAATGAGAACCTGAGAGAAAGTTGTGTCTCCATGTGACTCTCTCCAGGTACACTATAGATAATCGATCTCTTTCCTCTGTGGCTCCATAATCTCCTTGATCAGGAAATTTGGAGCTCACCTGAGTCTCATGATGTTGCAGTACAGGTTCTTTTATGCCTTGAGTCTTCGCTAACCTTGAAAGGCTGTGTCCAAAATGTTGGCTGGCCTTGCGGCTCTTCTATTTCTCCAATTTTAATCTGTGAACTTAGGTTGTTAACCATCCAGAAGAAAAGCTAATTAGTACCCTGCAGCATATGCCATTCAGTTTGCCCTATCTGACTCAATTATTTTTAGTCATTGTTGTGCATTTCTATTTGTATTTCTTCTTTTCACTTCTTATACTAGGGAGACTATATGATATTTGCACATGTGTGTCTGGGTTTATTTCACTTATGAGTATATGTTCAAGTGGTATCCACTTCAATATAAATGCTTCAAGTTTATCATTCTTTATAGCTGAGTAATACTCCATTATATAGAAATACCACAACTTTTACAACCATTCCTCATGGGATGGACATCTTGGTTGTTTCCAAGATTTTGCTATCACACATTGTGTTGCTATAAACATAGGTACACATATATCACTATGGAACAATGTTTTCAATTCCTTTGGGAAAATTCCCAGTAGGGGAATAGCCGGCTTGAATGGGATTTCTAGTCCTACTCCTTTGAGGAGTTTCCACACTGACCTCCACAATGGTTGAACCTGTCTACATTCCCACCAGCAGTGGAGAAGTGTTCCCTTTTCCCCACAACCTCTCCAACATTTATTGTTGGTTGATTTCCTTATGATAGCCATTCTTTCTGGAGTGAGATGGTATCTCAGTGTTGTTTTTATTTGCATTTCACGAATGGCTAGCGATGTGGAGCACTTTTCATATATTTATTCGTTTGTTTAATCTCATCCTCTGAGAAGTGTGTATTCATCTCAGATGCCCATTTCTGAATTGGGTCTTTCAATTTGAGGGCCCTGTTATATCTTAGTTCTTTATATATTCTGGACAGCAGACTTTTGCTTGTTAGAATTTTTTCAAAATTTGTGGGTTGTCTTTTCACTCTGTTGACAATTTCTTTTTACATGAAGAAACTCCTCAAGAAGAGTTGATCCTAGTTGTTGATTCTTTCAAGTGTTTCCCATGGAAATACATGTTTGTTCATGAACTCTATACCTACCCCTATGTCTTCAAGAGTTCGTCCTACTTTCTCTTCCAGAAGATTGAGTGTTTCTGTTTTAATGTTTAGATCTTTAATCCATTTTGACTTTAGCTCAGTGCATGGTGATAGAGCTTGGTCAAGTTTTATAAGATAAGTATATAGCTACACTCTCTTCGTTCACTGATTAGAGACATCTGCTATAATAATATCTGTAAGTATAATATCATGTATGCACCTTGTACAACACCAAAACATTACAAAAACATTTTGCAATGTATTGATTTATCGAAGGTGTCCTGTTAATTTGTCTTGAGACTATATCATTGCTATTTGTTCTTGAATAAAAATGATAAGAAAATTCCACAAAAATAAAATAGATGAAAAGGAACAATATGGAAAGAAATCTTAAGGAAATGTAGATAGGAAGATAAATGATAGATAGTTAGATAAATACATGGGTAGATAGGTAGAAAAATAAAACTAAAATTTATTCTGTTTAAAATTGGAATAACCTTCAATATTTTTTCTAGAATAAAGAGAAAAATTTCAAAATAAAATCTTTATTACTCACAGATTTCTCATTTGTACAAATAAGTAGGAAATCTTTCACATGAAAAATCATATGAAGAATTGGATATAGACCTTTGAACATTTACTTAAAATTGAGAAATTCAAATGAAAATAGTCAACTATCTTAGAGAAAATAAGAAAAATTCCACAGTGTCACATGTATTAACATATAAGATCATAACTTAATATTTTACAAAAATTTTTATAGTAGCTCAATCCGCAGAGGTTAAACACATAAGCACTGAAGAACATACTAATTACTCAAATGCCTTTTCAAAAGTGGAAAACTGCAGAAAACATTATTTTCTGTAAAGAGCTAAAGTCTGGCCACATTGCCACACAGCAATGGTAGAAGAGCCAATACTACCCTGGCCTTTTTCTGTTGCTGTCTAATTGCAATGGGAACCTAAGTAGTAATCAGTTTTGGTTTACGGAACATTATTCAGTACACTAATTTTCCTGGAAAATACAAACAAAATATCTAAAAATAAAATTAAATAAATAAATAAATTATCTAGTCTGTGGTATTCTGTTATAGCAGCTTGAATTAAGACATTGTCTTTTCTTCCTTTTAATTGGTAATTGTGCCAAACCATTAAAAAAGATAGTTCAGAGGTGAATTATCATTTTTATCGTTGCAATTATTATTTTGATTTTTTTTGAGACAGTGTCTTACTGTGGTTTTTGGGCTGGGTTTGAACTCACTATGTAGCCCAGGTTGGCTTCGAGGTATAGGTGATCCTCCTGCCCCACACTCCATAGTGCACAACCATTCCCACTGGAAAATTATTTTCTAATCCAGTTTTCAATTTGTATATACAATGACTGTCCTGCATTAAGTAATATCTAATTACATTTTGTAAATTGCTAACAGTATCGTATACATTACGGTTTAATGCAACTTTTAATTTTTCTTTTTTCTACTATTTTAATGTGGCTATATCTAGAAAAGACAGATGCACCAATAACTTCTCATACATTCTTCTAGGAGGATCAACATTGGGGTGCAAAAGGACAAATTAGAGAAAGAATGATTTTTTTTAATTTGCTCTGTTAAAGTTTAGCTTTCTTTTTTTTAATACTTTCAACAACAAAAAAAAAAATACTTTCAACTATCTTAGCTTTCATTTTTTTCCTCCTTTCTCTGCCAAAAATAATAAAATGAGTACTGTGGCACTGTGACTAAGGTGAGGTATTACACTTAAATCTGAATTTAAATGATTTACAATTGAGTTGGAAGACTGTCTGGAGGACAGAGTTTACCAGGCTATTTATGAATAACACAGACCGGCCACGTGACACTCATAAAGTCATGGTGAGGAACTTTACCTCAGTTTTTTTTGTTGTTGTTGTTTTTAACAGTAATAATTCTACCCAGAGTACTTAGAAAGGAATTAATTATGTTCAAGGGACTATCATGTTTTGGCAACTTAGGATAAGATTTAGGCATAGAAATGTGAATAGAAATCTTCACTGCCTCACACTTGGGCTTGATTAATATTCATTTTAAAAAACTTTTAAAGAATAATCCAAGATAAATAGGTTATTATATTTCAAAATGAGAGAAAAATCTGGACTAAGAAATATGTTTAACTTCATGCTAATCTTTTTCTTTCTATGTAATCTCTCTAGTTTTTACCAAAAAGATCATTAGAAAGTGAGTGTAAAAGAGAGAATAAATATCAATCAAATACTTTAAGAAAAGAGCAGAAACTATAGGAAGAATACAATCACACTGAAATGTGGTAAAGTTCAGGAATTTGGGTAAATAGAACATGTGGCACTGTGCAAGATAGATGGAAAAAGCCATATGCCTGGCCAAACTACTTTGAAAAAAATATTTGAAAAACTGAGAACAGTAGGAGACAAACAGACAGTCTCCAAGGTGCTCTGGAAAATCAATCACAAACACCATCTAGAAACAGCTGACTTAATTCATTCTATTCCTATTACAATAAATCTGACTTGTATATAAAATACATGTGCCTGGAAATACAGGCCTGAAAAATTACTTTTGGGTTCTTGCTTGAATTTTTATGTGAATAAAGAAGACCAGAAAATAAGAAAAAGATATAGAGATCCCAATCATTTTCTTTTCCAGAGCAAGTTTCCAGGACTGAGTCCAGTCTGGTAGCAACCTATTATATAAAATAATTCATAAACATTTTGGTTATCCCAAGTCTTTCTATGTAAAGATACAAAGCTTCCTATAAGATTGGTGCTTACGTCTTTTTCACATGGAAAATGTTTTTGTGCCAACTCATCTGTATTTTGTCAACCAGTTTCCCTCCTATTTAATGCTAACAGGCTGGCCCAGGAACAGAATAAACTGAATGGCCCACATAGGAGTTGGGCCTATGACAGAGGCCTCATTAGCACCTTGGCTCAGCCAACTAATTCTAATGAAAGTGCCACTTAAGTGACTGGGATGGATTCCTAAATCTTAAATTAGAGCTACTGCAAAAGAATGACATTATTTTACAACATAAGCTACTACAGATCAGTTTTCACTGATGATTCGCAAATCACTTCAAGTCATTAGTCTTTTTTTCATGTATTTTCCTGGGTACCTGGTGGGTCATTTTGTTCTGCAGATTTGCATTCTTCAGTTCTCAGAAATATTCTTGAACTTCTTATTTGCTTATACGATAATTTCATATCCTACATTATTTTCTCTTTCTGAACTTCTCTTAGATGCGTATTATACCCCTGAATTTATCCTCAAATATTTTTTCTGCCTTTTTCCATATCATTGACTTTTTGCATTTCTATTTTGTTAAAATATAATTTTTCTTAATAAATTGTAGATTTACAGCATAACTGGGTGAAAATTAGAGAACATCTACATATTCTTGTTCCACATACACTCAACATCTCCCATTATCAAAATTCCACACCATAGTGATGCATTTGTTATAACTCATGAACCTGCATAGGTGCATTGTTATCATCCAAAGTCCATAGCTCACATGTCTACTCTTGGTTTTATACATTCTATAGGTCTCCCATTTTAGTGGCATATGGTCATTTCACTGCTCACCATTTCATTTATGACTTAGTTCTTTGTCTTCTCCTCCTATCGAATCCATGGCAACTTGTGATTCTTTTTATATTTATTTTTCCTAAGCCAAGATGTCATTTTGTTGTAATTGTGCAATATGCAACCTTGTCAGATTAACTTTCCCATACATTATCCCTATTAGAAGATAGCATTTCACAAGCTATCTTCTAGTGGCTTGGTAGCTCATTTCTTTTTAGCACTGAATAATATTTCATTGTATGTAATCACCATATTTACTCATTCACCCACTGAAGGACATTCTAGGTACTTTCAACCTGAATAAATGTGAATATCTGTGTGTAGCTTTGGTGTGAAGATAAGTTTTTGCTCATTTAAATACAAATCATAAAGCACAAAAGTTGGCTTAGATTCTAAGAGTATGTTTAATTCTGTAAAATATTGCCAGACTGTCTTTTAAAATAGCTGTACTGTTTTTGTGTTCTGTATAATACATGAAAATTCTTGTTACTTCACAGCCCCATCCCAATTTGGTAATAGCTATATAGTATTACCTAATTGTTTTAGATTTGCAATTATGTAATGACATTATGGTGTAAATTTTTTTGTGGAACCAGGGATTGAACTCAGGCCCTGGCACTTACTAGGGAAGCACTTATCCCACTGAGCCATCTCCCCGGCCCCTTATGGTGTTAAGTATTTTTTAACACGCCTGTTTTTATCCATGTAACTACTTTGGTGAGATGTCTAATTGGATCTTTTGCCCATTTTAAAAATTGTGTTGTACTCTGGTTGACTTTTAGGATTTTATAGCATAGTTGAACAATGGCATTCTGTGAAATATATCTTTGGTAAATATTTTTGAGCAAAAGAATAAAACAATAAGAACAACAGTACAAAATTTCAAAACAAGACTGTAGTGGGGGCAGGGAGACAGCTCAGTAGAATAAGCACTTGCCTGGTAAGTGTAGGGTCCTGAGTTCAATCCCCAGTACTGCAAAAAAAATAAGATATAGGCATAAAAGTTTACTCAAACAATATAAGCATAAACCTGTCTTTGTAATAAACTCATAGCAATTAGTAGTACAGCTATCTTACCTATTATATATTATCTATATTACATTTAATGTACGATCTTAACTATCATATATATGCATATATGCATAATATATATATATATATATATATATATATATATATATATATATATATATATATATATATATATATATTCCTTCCTTTTTTTGGCAGAACCAGGGTTTTAACTCAGGCCCTTGCGCTTGCCAGGGAAGTGCTTATTCCACTGAGCCATCTCCCCAGCCCCTATATATTTCTTCTTATCTCTTTTCCTTTCCCTCTTTTCCCTTTCCCCCATACCAGTTGTTCTTTGTTTTGAGTAGTTTATTCTCATTTCACAATATTTGTTTTACATTTTGGATTTGATTTATTACCTTAGTTTCTTACACTAGGCAGATGGTAGGATATTTACACATGTGACATTGATTTACTTCACTTATTAGAGTGGTCTCAAGTGGCATCCATTTACTTATAAATGTCTCAAGTTTATCCTGTATAATTTAGTAATCACTTATATAAAAATATACCTCATTTGTTTTTATCAATTCCTGAATTTATAGGCATTTGAATTGTTTCCAAGATTTAGCTATGAGAAATTGTCCTGCTAAAACATGGGTATGTTTTCTGGTTGCCACTGTGATATGATGTTTTTAATTCTGGGAAAATACTCAGAAGGCAATAGCTGGGTTGAATGGGACCTATAATCCTACTTTATTAAGAATTTTCTTCACTGATTTTCATAGTGTTTGCACCAGTTTACATGTGCAGAAGGGTTCCTTTTTCGTCACAGCCCCTTTTAATAATATGAGCTCCAAGTAGTCGATTATTTGAACTATATTCAGTGCAGTCTGGGTTTTGTGCATGTAGTCTTTGCCTTCACTGACATCTTCAAGATTTATACCTACTTTCTCTTTGACTATGTTTAGTGTTTCTATTCTATTATTTAGGCCTTTGATCCACTTTGACTTCAGTTTAATACATGGTGATACACATGGGTCTAGTTTTAGTCTTTGGCAAGTGCAAAGCCAGTTTTTACAACACTATTTATTAAAATGTATATTTTTTTCTTACACCAAACATGTTTGGCACTTTTGTCAACCTTACAGCTACTGAGTGTGTTTGTAGTTATGTCTGCATCTTCTAATCTGTTACACTAATCCTCATGTCTGCTTTTTTGGCCAGTATTACTATTTTTAGCACAGTACACTTGTAGTGTAATTTCAAGTCAGGGATTGTGATGCTCCTTGCCTTACCTTTTGTGTACTGAATTGCTTCTGCTCTTCTAGGTCTGTTATGTTTCCAAATGAATTTTTTCTATAGTTTTGTGAGGTATGCTAAGGGTGTTTTGAACAAGACTACATTACAAATATATAATAAGGAGTATAGTCATTTTCACTGTATTGCCTCTTCCTATCAATGAGCAAGGGATAGCTTTCCATTTTGGGGTATCTTATTTCACCTTTTTCAAAGATCTATCATCATCAATGTACAGATATTTTACTTCGTTTTTAGTTTTTTGTGTGTATTTAGTACACAGTCTACAGGGTCTCACTACATAAATCGGACTTGTAGTGATTGTCCTATTTTCATTCTTCTAAGCACAGGGATTATAGGCACACACCACCATGCCCAGTCTCAATCTCTGTCTCAACATGCCACAGCGGTGGGGCCAGCATGGCATGCCAGGGTTTGAACCCCAGCCACTATTCTCTAAGCAGGCACTTTTGTCCACTGAGGTATCTGGCTTGCCCTACTTCTTTTTTAGGTCGATTACTATGTATTTCACTTTTTATATTATTGTGAAGCCTGTGTTTTCTCTAATTTCTCCCTCAGTAAATTTGTTGTGTACAAAAATATTGATTTTTTACTTTTGAGTTTGTGTCCTGATTTGCAATTGGATTTGGTCATTAAATCTGCAAGTCTTCTAGTGGAGTTTATGGAATCTTCTATTTAGGATATGAAGTGATCTGCAAATCACAATAATTTAAGTTCTTCTTCTCCTATTCTTATTCATTTTATTTGTCTTTTCTAATTGCTCTAACTGATGTGTCTATTTTTTTTTTTTTTTTGGCAGAACCGGGGATTGAATTCAGGTCCTTGCACTTGCCAGGGTAGCGCTTATTCCACTGAACCACCTCCCTGGCCCTCTTGATGTGTCTATTTTTAAAAAGAAGTGGTGACCATGGAGATCCTTGGCTTGCTCCAGATTTTAAAGTAACAGCTTTCATTTTTTGACCGTTTAGCATGAAGCTAGCTGTTGGTTTTTCATCAGTGACTTTATCAGGTTAAGATAAAGACTATCCCAGTTTTCTTTAGGGTTTTTATTCATGAATGGGCATTGGCTTTTGTCTGATTCTTCTCACAATAGATCTCTATAAATTTACCAATAAAAAGATATGACTAGCCTACTAATAGTTGCAAAGTTAAAAACTATAAGAAGTATTATAATTCAAATTGTCCAGATATATTTAAGTTCAGTCTGATTTTATAAGCCAGTTGTCTTAAGGGTAATCTTTTCTACCTGTATCTAATCTGTAAACAGTGGCTTTATTTGAGATCACCATTTTCCTTCTGTTTAATTTTTTTCATATTTGAAACATTTGTCAGTAATTTAAGTCAGTGTGTAGATAAATGTCATCAAATTTAAAGATATATTTCCACCCTAGGTGGTCAATTGGCATAATTGGTTTTATAAATGTAATGTATATTGTTTTCTGTGCATAATAATTGGCAAGTCTTTCATTGGTAAAAACAATGTGCTACTATTCCCCTTCAAGGTGGGACCAGCAGCAAGTATAGAGCCTTTTGGAACTCTGGATAACTAGCTTGGCAAGAGTAATTCAGGTACCCAGCCCATATCCTTTTGCCATTGGACATACAACTAGTTTGGAAATACTCAGGACCAGGACTGTGGGTAGCTAGCTGGATGAGAGGCATTCAGAAGCCTGGCAAATCACCCTGCATGTTGTGAAGCATACGGAATGTGATAATTGGAGAGGAACACAGGCCATATCCATTCTAATAAGGGGGAAGCTCTTTGCATGCTAACTCCCGATTTATAATTTGTTCTGTTATATAACTATAGACATTGTTCCTGTGTTCTAAAGTACAAAACAAATGATTACCAAGTTTGTCAATCTCTAAAATTTACTTGATATCTTACTACTAATATCTAAATTTTACTTGATAATTATACTACTGTAGCAAGGATATCATATCTGTTTTAGTCACTTGTTCTACCATGGGTAACAATATTGGGAAGCAATCGAGTAATAAACTCACCAGAGCCCTACACATAAAGACAAAGAACAATGACAAACAGAAACAAACATTACAATCTCAATTAATTGGCAAGACAGCATCTCAGGATGGACACACCTGTCAAGCTCAAGGGCCTGAGTTCAATCCCCGGTTCTGCTAAAAAAAAAAGGAGGTACACAAACCAAGAAGATATCCCTGAACAACAGACTTTTCCTAGAGTGGCCTTGATTGTAGTGATACAGCCACCTACTATCAGAATTTCACAGGGATTATCACAGAAATCAAAATCATGGTTTTTTTTTTCTAAAATAAAAAAAGACTACGAAGAAAAATGCAATCTCAGGCTCCCAGCCCACACATAACAAGTCCAGGAGACATCAACATAGACCAAATTGAAATCAATACACCTGAAATGTCTGAAATGATAGTGTAGTAAGCAAAGAACACCAGGTGGTATAGAAAAAATAATTTCTCAGGTAAAAAGAAATGATTAAGTATTGAAACATTTGCTGAACATTTGCTGATCAAAATATACAGGACCATAGAAAATGATGGAAGCTTTGAATGACTAATCTAGAAAAGAAAGAGAATGCATGAAACAGGTTCATAGAGACATCCAGGAAAATAAAAATTCCATTAAAAGCTGGCAAACCAGAGACCGCCAGAGACAGCGCAGCCGACTCCGCCATCTGCCTCCATCCCGCGCCCGCCGAGCCCCAGAGACTTCCCGAGACAGCGAGGCCCACTCCAGCAGCTTACTCGATCCTGCCCACGCCACCCAGCCAGAGACTGGCCTGAGACACCGGCTGACTCCAGTGGCCTCCTAGATCACGCCCCAAGCTCTCAAATCAAGTGGGAATTTGCATGACTCACTAGGCTTCCCAGATCAGGGAGGGTGTGGTGAGTCTGAGGGAGAGGCATTGGCTTCTTCCCACACGCGCTACGCGGATCCCTGGCCTGAAACCTCAGGACCCACTCACCAACACCTCCCTGGATGCCCTGACCTAAAGCCCACTGTTTGAGTGGGAATTTCCCCGATTCTCTGGGCATCAAATGTCAGTGAGTGTAGAACTCCAGGCCTGTCTGCCTGAGCTACATTTCCCAGGTATTACCTGCCCGCCACGCCCCGTGGCCCGGTGACAGCTCCAGGCACACTGTGCCAGAGAAACATTTCCAGGTGATT
>PVKA01033524.1:0-24294 GCA_004027165.1 Ctenomys sociabilis
AATAATTATTGAATCTTTGATATAATTCAGCTATAAAAAACCTGTAAATATAATTTCATGTATGCACCTTGTACAGTACCAAAATGTTATGAAAACAGTTTGCAATGTATTAATTCATCGACTCTGTATGGTTAAGGTGTCTTGAAACTGTCTGATTGACATTTGTATTTTAATAAAATAAAAATAAATGGAAAAAAAATAAAACTGTGTTTTTTTTTTTTTTACTATTTGTACTCTTTCCTGTATGCTAGCTGATTTAGAAATATAGAGATCTCTTTCACGTTCTCACACTAAATTTGAAGGGTAAAATAGATACTGGGAAAACAAAGTGAACCTGTTCAAAAGGAAGGAATTGCTGAACTGAGGAGAAGGACAGGAGAGGAAGTAGGGGAAAGATATATATCTGTGTATGTAAGAAGGATGGTTTGGATAATTGTACTGTGGATTTCTGCTGGTCTATGGAAAATAGCAATTAATGCTTGTTTTTCTTTTTCTTTTCCTGGTACTGACCAGGGTTTGAACTCAGGAATTTAAGCTTGCTGGTGAAGCACGTATTCTACTGAGCTATTTCCCCAGCAAAAGTTGAGTAGGTTTTGTGTTTTTTTTGGCTGGCTCAGACTGTCTTAAGGGCAGGTCTGAAGACTGAACTGTGGTCCCCTCTGCCTCACTGGGTTTGCCAGGGCAGGCACCTAACTGAGCTAACCTACAAGCTCCCAAGACCAGTTAATTCTTGATTTGTTTTGTCTCCTTAATTCTTTGCCCTTTCTTCCTTCTTAATTTCTTATATATTTCTTTCTTCTTCCAATTTTGCATGCATATATCTGATAATGTGAACAACTAATTTGAAGACAATACTGTGCAACACCACCAATACTGTGAAATTCATATTGTATTGTTTACTGATATTATGTATCATTTGTAATTGTTCTGTTTTAATACTATGTTTTAGTTTTTAAAAATAAAACCTAAAAAAAAGTGCAGGAATTTTTTTTTGTGGTACTAAGGATTGAACTAAGGACTTTGTGCTTGTCAGGTAGGCCCTGATTCTAGTGAGCTAACTCTTCAGCCCAGAAGTGTAGAGATCTGAGGGAAAAACTAAAGTACTTAGGGAAAGGAAACTATTTCTCATGTGTTTTAGAATGATAATTTTCATGAGATTTATCAGGGATCATGTGTTATGGGGATTGTTGTAATTTTGGAGGAGCTGGGCTCAGAAACTGAGAGGGAAAAAACCAAAGATCAAAAATGAAAATAAAAATATCAAAATCCTATTTCTCTTTTGTGGCAGAACCGGGAATTGAGCTCAGACCCTTGAGCTTGCCAAGGAAGTGCTTATTTTACTGATCCATTTCTCCAGTCCCTCAAAATTCTATTTCTAAGAATTGTTTTGTGCTTTAAAGGACAGTATTTAAATATACCTCAATATGCTCTAACAAGCTACAAAATATGGAAATAATAACTACAATTTTGGCACTGAAATCATTAAAATTTAGGTAGGTAAGAAATGGTACAGTTTCATCTTCTAATTGAAAGCAAAAATTGAGGATGTTCAAAGGCTTAGTGATTTTTCCCCTAAGTTATTTCTGAGAGTTTCCACTCTGTTATAAGAGTCCAGAGGATTTCAGTTCTGGCTATAGCATTCTATCCATACATCTTGCCCTAGAATTAGTCTTCCCTAGATGTGACTTAAGGGTAATAGGTTTGTAGCAGAAAATGCCCACTTCAGCCAATCAATTTCAGTTTCTTAGTTGCCAAGGCAGTAGTTCCTATATTGGATCTGGTTGCTCCTGATCTTTCAGAAGTGGCTGGTCACTGTGATGCATAGCCAGTCAGTGTGATACCCATTGTATAAACCAATTCCCAGTTGGCAAGTCACCCTGCCTCTGTACCTTCTGCTTGCCTATCCAGTATTCATCCTCGACCACCAGAAATCTGGGCCAGATATTTTGGGAGTCATCCTGATCGGTGTTCATTGATGTAAATAAATCTCTGTCCAAATCTTGGGTATCATTTTGGTGCTTCCACTTGCCATTGTAGGTTCACAATCAGTTTTAAAATTATTAGCTACTTAATTTTGTGTGTTTCCATTAATTTTAGCTTCAGATTTCCTATAATACTTAAAATGTTCCAAATATATTGCATTTGACTCTTTTGATCAAGCAATGTCTTAAACAGAAGGGTTAATTGAATTGATGAGATTAATTTAATTTTCAGGATTGGAGAATAACTCATTTTCTTTAATCCTTAACTTTTGAGCCATTAGAGACTCCTGAAAACCTGTACTTCAATTAGATTTAAGTTAGGCACAAGGGAAGGAATTTTCAAAAGGAATGACATACAATCTGCTTTTTCAAATAAAGGTTCCCTTGAGATGGAAACTGTGGCCCTTAATAGATTTTTTTGAGGTGCCCTTTGTCAGCTGATGCTAGCATTTCTGCACAATGACAATGACGTTTATAGTTTCAAAACAAGCCAGTGGCTGTGGAAGCATTTTCTGTCCTTTTCTGATGAATAGTTTCCTCTTCTAATTGAGAAAAATAAGCATGTGTATATTAATTTCCTTTACAGAAAGACAATTTTAAAAAGCCCTTTGATTTTGTACACATTGTGCACAGGAGGATGGAGATTGGAAAAGTACACAATCCTTTAGGGGTGAGCCTGCATCTCAGTGTGCTCTGCTAGGGGTGCAGTATGTTAAGGATGCAGAATACATTTTAGCAAGGGCGTGGGGTCTGCCATACTCAGATGGAAATAGACAAACAACCTGCTGGTAAAGCATTAGCTGAAAATAAATACTTCACAGTGCACCAGCAGAAATCTATAATAGGAACATAGAGATCAGATGTTTTGCATTTTCTCCATGATTTTGTTCAGAGAAGGATTATCTTTCTTTTGTTTCAAAAGCAGTGATTCAGCCCACGTGCAGCTCCATGCAGGGGGGGATGGAGACCGAGTGATGGGAAGGAGAGGCATTGGGAGCAGGCATGTGGTGCTATTGAACAGATTAAAGGTATTTTAAACATAGGCCTTTAATGCTATTTTAGAACACGTGCTACTTATTGTTTCTTTTCTGTTCCTACTGCTGATAATAGGCAAATTGCTCTTGGAAAGACAGACACAGCATATTTATGGACCTGCATTCCTGATCTCTTTGTTGTAAAACAAAACGTTTTCCAGAAATATGTGCCTAGAAAAGTGGCCCTGTGATTGGAGAGCACTTTCTCTAGAAAATGGGTGCAAAGGGCAGCCTTCCCTGGGTAGGTGAGCTTCACGTTGATGCTGTGGCAAGTACCCACCTGTACAGGTTCGACTCAATCATTTGCTGCCTTTTAAATTCTCCTGAAATGTAGATTTTTATTGATCCTTGTTTCCATCCTACTCTGTAATTTTTGTAGAAGAAACGTATCAAATGTACTTACATAATTGTCTCTATTGACATTTGCAGAACAGAACAGATTGGACCTATTTTCTTTCTGCAATCAGCTTCAAGTGTTTGAACTTTCCTAGCAGCTGGGAGACAATATTTGTTCTTAATCAGGGCTGATTTCAGGAGTCTGATGCCATGTAGTGTGTGTAACTGTGTATTAAAACACACGGTTTTCTGAGTGGTGAGGCAGGATTCCAGGAAGAAGAAGATCAACGAGCATGTTATGTGCTGTGAGAAAGAGTCTTTGGGAGTTTGACATGGATGAAATTATAACATAGAAATGCAATGAGATGGTCATCAGGGCAGGACAGAATGAAGTGAAAATTCCCATTTCTAGGAGGCCAGTCAAATGGGCAGGCAGAACACAGGTGGTTTTATTAGGTGGTAGTGTTAGTGGTAGAAGTGCAGAATTAATGTCTTAGTAGAGTGGGGTTGATGATTAGGATGTGATCATTTGTGCGCAAACCCCACAGGATGTCTAGTAAATTTCAATTCTGGCTGTTTTTATACTAAGGAACCATGGGGGGAATAATCTACTTATGTACTTTTAGAGTGCAAAACAATCACATTGGATGTTTATTAAAAATGTAGATCTTTGCACATTCCAGCATTTCTTGTTAAGAAGGTCTAAGGTGAAGCTAAGGAACTTGCATAATAATAAATCACCACAGGAAATTTCGATGCTTTGCTTAATATTTCAAATAGGATAACGAATGTGGTCTTCTTAATGCTTATAATTAAAATCTTATCTCTAATCCAGATATTAATGATAGGAAACAGCAAAAACTACTCTAAACTATTTTTGTGTAATTTGAATGTAAAAGATGGGAAAGCTAGAAATTTTAGGTCTTGATATCTGTCAGACGCAGATATGGTGGATGCAAAATACATTTTGTTTAATCTCTGCCACATCTCAGTAAGACTGTTAACATTACATCATTTTAAGGATGACAATTCAGGCTCAGAGACATTGAATAACTTGCCCAAAACTACATGTATAACAATTATCTCAGCCCTCTAGGCTTTTCACCCTGCTCTTTATGCTTAGGAAAGTTTATTTACCATGGCTTCAATTGCCATGTTCACATCAATGAGTCTCAGGTCTCTGTCTGCAGGTCTCTTTCTCATATGTTGTTTGCTCATCAATCTGACAATATCCTTGATATTACTGCTTAGCAGTTTCCGTGTTATCTCAACTTCTACATATTCTCAGTTGCATTCTATTCATCATTTTTTTCCTCATATGTTTTTCTCCTCTACTATCCTTGAGCTAAATAAGTAGAAATTACCTTCCATCTATTGGCCCAAATAAAAAAAAAAAACAACACTGTAGCAAGGTGTTCATTTTGATTGAAATGCCTGCTTTTTGCCAGTCTCCACTGCTAACTGGCTAGATTAGGCAAGCATCATTTCTTGCCATATACATTTGTTAATATTTGATGAATAACACAAAGCTTGCTGTAGCCTAGTGACTTTGGCACCAGTCATTTTACTTAACTCATGATTGCATGGGGGTCAACTGGGTATTTCTTTGGTCTGGTCCAAATCAGCTAATCTTTGCTGCATTCTCTTGTGTCTGTGGTTGGTAGCTTAAAGAGCTATCGTGGCCTTACTCAGATCTCATGGTGGACAGGTTGTCAATGAGCTGCATGGCTTTGGGCTAAGGTGCCTAAGCTCATATGGTCCTTCATCCTTCAGCAGGCCTGCTTAGACTCATCTACGTGGTAATTTCAGATTCATCTATGTGGCAATCATCTCAGGATTTCAAATGTGGTAAGAGAGAATGATCTCCAGTGTACACATACTTCTCCAAACCTTTGAATTATATTAATTGATGTCAGTCAGGGGCACCAAATCACTGTAGCAAGGTGTTCAGTGGAACATGCTGTAGTCACTGCCATTGAACTTTTTATTCATCTCTCCTTGAAGGTCTCTTCCTCATTCTTTCATCTTTCTTGCTCTCTGTTACACAAAAAACTTATTTATCCATCAGTGTCAACTGAAATATCCCTTTTACAGGCCTCCAATTACTCTTCTGAACTGAGCATTTTATGTTATTACAGTTATGTATTCAAAAGCTGACTTTCTTGTGAGACTGAACGTTTTGTCAGGTAAGGACCACATCTATTTCATCTAGTACTGAGTTACTGATATGTAACACTACCTGGTGAGTAATAGCTGCTTAATGAATACTGGTGAAAGAATAAGTTCCTCTGACTTGTCTAATTGAAGCTTCAGCTTCAATTTCTTAATTGTGTGCCTTTTGCCTATGTATTTAACTCAATGTTTTTCATAGCATAGGGAAAAGAATATATATATATATATATAGCTTCTTTTTCAGAGGTTAAGTGTCAAAGAAATTTTGTTTTAATCAATTTTTTTCTTTTATCCCAGTTTCCTTAAAACAATCAAATGACTTGGGGTAAATGGGTTCAGATCTTGCCAGAGTACATGACAACCATCCTACTTATGTTGTTCTAACTATTTTTTGGTGGGCTGCTATGAAGAATCTTGGCACTTTTAGAGTTTGTCTCCCTTAACTTACAAAATACTGGAAGTCTTGTCCAGGTCCTCCACTGATGTAGCAGGTGAAGTTTACACATATGAGGCCCACAATGGCTCCCTTAACTTTGGCAATGTGAAGAAAAAGAAAATATTTATTTACAAAAGACCTCTTCAGACACTAGAAAAAATGTTGAGTCAAATAGGTCATTAAAGAAAATTACTTTTTTTGTCCTTGAAGGCTATTTATGTAATGTAAATAAATCTGTAAGTCAGAAATCTGTACAAAACTATGCCACTCTTTCCATATCCTTTCTGTTCTGAGATTTTTTTAGTTTTTCACTATGCATTGGGGATGTTCATCACCTTATGTTTCATAAGTTCAAAGTGGTCAGATACGTCACAGGGTTGCACAGAGCTAAGATGAACTAATACATTTGAAAACAGCTGTGTATGTTATAAAGTGCTGTTTATTCATCAAACACTAAGCACATGTATAGTAGACTTTGGGACAGGCTAAGAGAGTAATATAAATAATATGTCTTGTTTTTTGGTTAAGACCATGATATAAAAATGACAGATGAAGGTAAAAATCATCATGCAGGATAAATAAAATTGCAGTTCCACAGATGGTGTGGTAATTCATTCTGGCTAGAGCATTCATGGGAGAGAATATAGTTAATGTGGATGGGTAAGATTCCACTAAAGGGATAAGGTACAAAGGACATTTCAGTCAGATATGTAATTACAATCAGTAACAGGAGAGTCACCTCATTTCCAAAACAATGATAAGCAGTTCAAAGATACCCAGAAGGCACATAAAAGACATGTAATTGTTTCTTCTCCCTTTTCTTAGATGGAGGACAGACAAGCCAACTTCATAAAACTGAGAAACATCAAGGGCAACTGAGCCACGATAAGGAGTAAGCTTTTAGCAGGGGAGCCCTCAGTCTGTTACCATGTGTGTGCCCCAGGTGCAGAAGCTGAGGTCAATCCTCAGGACTCACAAATGAAAAACAGGGTGTTCTTCTTTTAAGATCGAGGCGAGTATGGCAATTTAGTGATCACAAAGCAAAGGGAAACAAAAGGAAAGTGCCTAACAAGTGTGATTAGGCAAAGGTACATTCAAATGCCTTCATCAAATATATAGTATTCATTATAGGAATTTGTTCCTGTGTACCTATATAGGAAATATTTCCCCTGTTCTCTCTTTTCCTCCCTATTTATAAAGTTTTATTCTAACTGTACTCTTTTTAAGTCTTTCTTTCCACTTCCTTCATTTCCTCCTTAGTTGCTCTTTCTTTTTGAGCAATTTCTTCCCATTTCATATTATCATACACATGGATCCTTATTTTTGTTGCACTTTCTCACACCAGGGAGACAATATGATGCTTATGTAGGTGAGTCTGATTTATTTCACTTAACAGTATAATCTCTAGTTGCATTCATTCACTTATAAAAGTTTGCAGTTTATCTTTCTTTAGGGCCAAGTAGTATGCCACTGTTTAAAAGCACCACATCTTTTTAAATCTATTCCTTGGTTGATGGGCATTTGGGTTATTTCCAAGATTTAGTTATGACAAATCATGCTGCTATAAAGATAGGTGTGCATATATTGCTACAAGAAATCTAGACAAGATCTAATGTCACTAATGCTGACACCCTTTAATGAAATTGAAAAAGAAGAAATACTTCCAAAAATATTCCTGGAAGCAAGTATTGTCTTAATACCAAAGCCAGAAAAGGACCTAACCACAAAGGAAGCCACTGGCCATTCTTCCTAATGAGCAGAGATGCAAAAGTCCTCCACAAGGTACTGGCAAACAGAATGCAACAAATCATCAAGAAAATTATACACTATGACAAGGTAGTGTTTATCCCTAGAATGCAGCGATTCCATTTGCATATGGTTCAACATATACAAATCAATAAATTTAATACACCATATTAACAGAGCCAAAGACAAAAATCATATGATCACATCAATAGACGTAGAAAAAACATTTGAGAAAGTCCAACACCCATGTATGATAAAAACTCTACAGAAAATTGGAATACAGTCTTTACCTCAATCTCATAAAAACTATTTATGACATACCAACTACCAATATCATACTGAATGATCAAAATCTGAAAGCCTTGACTCTAAAATCAGGAACAAGACAAGGATGTCCACTATCATTACTTCTAACAATATAGCTCTGAAAACATTAGCTGGAGCAATTAGACAAGAGAAAGTAATAAAAGCAATAAGGATAGGAAAGGAAGAACTTAAATTATCATTATTTGCAGAAGACATGATACTGTACATAGAAGCCTCCAAAAGTTCTACCAAAAGACTTCTAGATTTGATGGCCAGACTCAGTAGCATAGCTGGATGCAAAGTTAACTCTCAAATGCCTTTTACAAGACAGTAAGGCTGGATGAAATTGGTCACCGAGGTGAGCATGCATAGCATATTTATTGAGGAGCTTAGAAAGTGTCAATGATTGACAAAGGTTTGTACAAGGAGCCCCCTGGCTCATATGATCCTGCTCCATCACATATTACAGTTATCCTAAAACTTTCAAGTGCACAAGATTTCTTCCTCTGCTCTCTTAAGACAATTCAAAGAAACAATTAGGATTGCTCTGTCCCAAGAGCATCCTCTGGATGAGCATCCTCTAGATTGCTCTGGGTGAGCATCCTCTTGTTCGTTTTCCCTGAACTTTGTCCTCAGAGATCTTATCATGAATCACACAGCACAAAACCACTTCAACAACAATTCCTGAACCAAGCAGAAAAATGGAAGAACAAAATGAGTTCTAATTAGAATTGTGTCTGAGTTGTAAAAAGGTTGTTACTCCTTCATGCCTCCTCAGCTCTTTTCCCAAGAAACCAGTGTGATGCATGAATATTCTCATTTAATTTTAGATAGAAATTTGTGCAAGATAAATGTAAAAAAAACAGGAAAGCATTTTAAAAGCAAAAAACTTAGAATTTCAGAAGAAACACACATATACACATGCAGACTCAGACAAACAATATAGACTAATTTTCTGTGTTCAACAATAAAAAAGTAAAGCCTTTCAGTGTAAGTTACAGAGCAGAGAGATATTGGGAAGAGGAAAACCTAGCTCTGTCTCAGACAAAATCAGATGCGTGGCTATTAGCCATAGGAAGCACACAGTTAGGTTTTGCTGAATAAGACAAACTGTATTCTGGTCCTCCTGTAAGGAGCTTCTGGAACATCTGGTCTTGGAAAACCAGGCCATTGTGGTTTAGGAAGAATGTAACAGCTGGGATGGGGTGGGAGAAGAAACTATTGTAATATTGTGGCTAGCAGTACTGAGTACTTTCAAATTCTGACTGATTAGCAGTCTGGCCTTGGTAAAGCGGTTTAAATTTTCTATGCTTAGTTTTCTTATTAGTGAACTGGAGCTAATTGGTTACTCTTTAGAAAGTACTTCCATCCATGCCTGATTAACAACGTTATATAAATGTTTCTTGTTTTTATAGTTACCTCCTTTTTATAGATTTCACCCTCCTCAAAAAAAAAAAATGAAAAGAAACACTAAAAAAAATTCAAATTATATTCCAGGATTAACTTGATGTGTTCATTCACTTTAGGATATTTAGAAGGGATCTGGGTATTGGATTGAAATGGAAATTTTGTTTTTTTCCAGAAAACATTATTTTCCAGATTTTCTCTGGTCACAGAGATCTCTGAGCTGGAAGGACAGAGATCCAAAACAGGAGCAGGTCTGTACTAAACTTGTTAATTATGCAGATGTGTTTTTAAGACAAATGAAAGTTGAGATACACTAGACATAGAGGAACCACATCGAATTCCATAAAGTACTGAAATTTATCTTGCCTGCCAGGCTGAACTCTCATTATTATAAATATTAATAATGACAGGCAACATTCTTGAGTACTTAGTAGATGACAAGCCCTGCCCTAATTGTTTTATGTGTTAAAAATCATTTAATTATTACAGCAAATATGTGAAGTAAGCACTATTATTATAATTGTTATTATTAATACCATTTTATTGATCAAGGTACAGAAATACAGAGGTTAGAGATTTATTTAGCTCTGCCTTACATTCAGGCTATTAACAGTCATGTAGTAAGCACTATTAAGAAAATTTACTGGTAGGTTTTTAAATATTTTCTAGCAACTCTTTTTATTTTTTTTTGAATATTTGAGAGTCTATTTAGAGGAAAACACTGATAGCTGCCTTGCTATGCTTGTCTATATTTGTCCTTGGTATTTTGATTTCTGCAAGGCCATGGCAGTCAGTAATTATAAACATTATGAATAGCCTTTTAAGTACCATTTCAGATCAGGATGAAAATGTTAAATGAGATTTTTAAATTCTGGAAACCAGCTTCACAAATGAGTACAGACCTTTTAAATAAATCATTTGGCTTTGGAAAACATCATTGTAGATTTTTTTCCTCTAAAGATTTAAGTTCTAATTATGTTTACTCAAGACAATATTGTAATTGCCTACATTTTCCCAAAACATATGGGTGGATGAGGGAGGGAGAAATGGTCAAAAGGAGGGAGGGAGATGTGTACTGGGCACTTCTATTACTCTCATTGGGCCAGGCTGGGGCTGGTGGCGAGCTCTGCATCCTCCATGGGTAGAAGATCCACACTTAATACTTCATGGATAGCATGCCTGTGCAAAAATGTGAGAAGTACTAGAAGGAGGCCAGGCTAAAGGAGGTAGCAGGAAAGACATAAACAGCAGAGGACATGGCAAAGAGAACACAGAGTAGCCATTAGAGAAAGCAGATCAGGGAGACAAAGGTCTGGTAGTCAATTTTTATTTTCCTCCATGCACTCTTTTACAATGGTGCTTTGTATCCTTAATGGTTGGATAGAAAAGCAGATGACACATTTTAATGCTCTGGGTCAGTTATAGAAAATAAAATGGGAGAAATAGTATTCCCAAGGATATGGTGATATTGATGTGTCTGTTGGCTATATTTAAAATTTAAAGGGCCAAATTCACAACATGAATTATGGCTAGGTTAAAAATTATCCTCAATAAAAGTGATAGAGTGACTTATTCCTATTTCTCTCTCATTGTACTTCAATTTGGCAGCTTTAATCTGAGGTTGGCTGTGAACTCATCAGTCTTGATTTTTCAGTGAAAGAAATTAGCTTAAAAGATCCTGGTGTTCAGCAAAAGCCCTTTTTGAATGATTACTGTGACTGGGTAAAAAGTAGAGGAAGAGAAACACTAAGAAACAATGTAATTAGCATTATATTATATAATTTTTCTATGAAGAAAAATTATAGAAACATACAGAGAAGCTGATTTAGACAGGAGTATATTGATAAAGGAGGGATGATAGGAATTCTCCCCTAAATAAGTTACACTTAGGAGCACTGGAAAAATAAAGATTTGGCTGAGTAAAGACAGTGATGGGAAGAGACAGAATATGTATGATTAATCATATTGTATTCTTTGTCTAAACTTGAATAGGTGCCCATGAGGTCAGGAACAAAGACATGTACCTAACTGACTATTTCTAGACAGTGGCTCAGTAAAGGATATTTAATGGGAATAAGAGACATCACAAAATAACAATAAGGCACTGGATTAACACAACATTTGTTCTCTATCTACCCTGCCAAGAGTGGATATTTGAAAAAAATTATACAGGTATAGATCTAAAAAATACTAGCAATAGGGAAAAATCAAAAGGGAAGTATAGGTGGTTGCCCTGCCTTCTTTTTGTCATTGAAGGCATAAGAAGAAGAAAAGTAGAGACTGTGGATCCAGGAGAGATAGAAGCGAGTCACCAGGAAATGCAGATTTCTCTGCAGTGCTGTGGTTATGATGGGCTAATGTTGACCCCTGCACAGACCACCAATGCATAAAATGTCTTCTAGGAATGTAGATTAAAAACACCCTTCAGTTGGCAGACATAAAATGAACCATCTCCAAAGACATTCTATGGGGAGCTCAATACTGCTGACAAAGTGGGCATTTTAAATCTGCACAATTTAGGACCGTGTTCCTGATAATTTCACTACTTATTTATCTATTTGCTTTTGCAATATTAGGGAAAATGACTGGTTAATGCTAGATTCTATAAATAGCCTTAGAATGAGTGTGACATTGAAGGTGAAAGTGAATTGAAACCATATTCTCAAAGAAAGGAAATATGTACACATCCACCAAAACTGTGTCAGAGGCATTGCTCAGGAGGGGTAGGAGTTTAGAGAAGAACATTTTCACAATGGTCACAGAGTGGGAATTCTCAGGCAGGGAACTGTTTGGCAGCCCAGCATATATAATCCTATTTTCCTCAGAGAAGATTTTATATTCCATATTAAGATTTAAAGAATTGCTCTTTAATTATGAAAATATTAAATACTTTCTTATAGCTTCCTTTCTGGAGACAGGTTCCTTGAGGGATAATTTAGCACAGTGGACAGAATGATGTATGGCAAACATGCACTTGTTATCCGCTCATTTCAGAGCATATGTGTATGTGTGTCTGTGTGTGTATTTAGGTGTGAACCCCAGATAAAAATATGCATTACATTATTATATTTTTTGTGCAAAGAGGTGTATCAAATGAACAGACTCCACCAGTATAGTTATCCTGTAAGAATTCTACATATATTGACAATTCATTCTCAAGTACAAGATCAGAGTGATTACACATTATAGTTTCCTCTGTCAATTCTTAATTATGCAAATCATTGTCTAATGCTAAATTAACTTCAGAGAGTCAGTAATTTCACTTCCTTGGGGAGCCCAGATTATTTAAATTCTGCCATATTGTCAACCAGGTACTAAAGGAAATGTGAAGTCATGATGATATTAAAATAATGTTTATTGAGTTTTCTCTACATGCCAGGCCATATTCTAGCTTTCATCTATGTTTATCTCATGATTGTTCAAAATATCCCTTTCAAGTAAATAATCTTATCCTCATTGACAGACTAGAGAAAAGGGAATAAATGGAAATTGGCCAGACAGGTAGCCCCTCTCTCTCTCTGTCTCTCTCTCAGTGTGTGTACTGGAGACTCAGCACAGAGTCTTCACACTGAGCTATATGACTAATCCTTTTCATTTTTTATTTTGAGAGAGATTTCACTAAATTTCTAAATTGCTCAGCATGGACTCAACGTTGAAATCCCTCTGCCTCAGCCTCAATAGTGCTGAGATCACAGGTATGGGCTATTATGACAAGGTAGTCATGTGGGTTATACTGGTCAGGCTACCAACCTGACTTACTAACAGATTTGCTACATAGGAAACATTTTATTCACCATTTTTTTTTTTCAGAACTGGGGATTGAACTCAAGCTCTTGCACTTGCCAGGGAAGTGCTTATTCCACTGAGCCATCTCCCTGGCCCCTATTCACAATTTTTATTTTCAAGATAGCCTATTAAAATTTGAAGACCTCTGGCAACTCTGGGCAGCCTGTGGGACTCTGGTAATCTCTGACCTTCCTTAGCCTCTAATGTGCAGGTGTGGATCTTCTGCTGGTACTAGTCTTAACTATTAAGAACTTAGGAGGACTCTGAGTTGCCTGTGAGATGCTGGAGAGCTTTGATCTGTGGGCTCAGCATGGGCAGTCATGGAGCTTTTCTGGAACCATTTTAGAACTTTGGCAGACTCTGGGTATCCTGCAGGACTCTCTGGGTAAATACTGAGAACTTCATAAATACCAAAATGCAGGGGCAAAAGGCAATCTCAATCCTCTAGCTGACCCAGAACAAATCCAGGAGACAAAACATTCAAGAACTTGGAAATCACACACCTGAAATCTCTGAAATGTTAGCAACTGAAGTAAAGAAACAAGTCCATCAGGTTATAGAAGAAATAAGGTCAGAAATAATCTCTCAGGTGTAAAAACAAAGAACAACAATCATGAAAGAATTACTCACCACAGCTAAAAAAAAAGACATAGAAAAATAGAGAATAGAAAAATGATGGAAACATAAAATAAACAATACAGAAAAGAATTAGGATGCATGAAACAGATTCAAACAGATTTTCAGTATATTAAGAACTCTACTGAAAGCTGGAAAAACTGTTTCAATGAAACTGAAGATGGACTTTGAGACCTTGAAGGGCAGTGTTGCAGCTAATGAATGTGAAATAAAAGATCATTTAAAATTAATAAGGAACCAGGAAATAACAATTCAGTAACTACAAGACAATGCAAAGAAAGATAATATAAGAATAATAAATACAATGTATTAATTATTAAAACTGCCCTACTAATTTGATGTGAAACTATCTCTTCTATTTGTTTCTCAATAAAATTAAGGGAATTTTTTAAAATTAAAAAATGGATATATATATATATATATATGAATAATAGGTGTCAATGAATCAGGGAAAGAGAGCACAAGTAACATAAAAAGACTGTTTGTAAAAGTACTAGCAGAAAATTTTCCAAACCTGAGAAAAGAACCTGACATACAGATAAGCAAGGCATATAGAACTCCACACAGCCATAATCACAATAAGTCTATACCCAGACATAACAATGAAGATCCCAGAAATTTGGAAAAAGAATAGAACATTAAAAGCTGCTAGAGAGAAGAAACAGATCACTTACAATGGAAAGCCCATGAAGATCACAGGATATTTCTCAACACAAACCATCAAATCAAGAAGTGCTTGGAGTGAAGCATTTCTGATCCTGAAAGAAAATAACCTCCAACCCAGACTGATGTATCCTGAAAAACTATCTATGAAATTTAATGGAGAAATAAGATCCTTTTTCAGGTGATAAAGAACACCTGAAAAAAAATCATCACCACAAAACCAACCCTACAAAGAGTACTGACAAATATTCTAGAAAGAGATAGAAATGATCATGGTTTCAAGAACACCGGAAAGGAACTACCAAACAGAGCAAATAATTAAAAAGAGTGAAAAATCATGGAATCTATAACAGGAAAATAACATGACAAGGATAAGCCAATATGTATCAGTTATAGCCAACAATGTAAGTGGCCCCAATTCACCAATCAAAAGAAACACACTATCAGAGTTAAGAAACAAAATCCTTGGGCCAGGGATATAGCTCAGTGGTATAAGCACCTGCTTGGCAAGCACAAGGTCATCAGTTTGATCCCTGGTACTGGAAAAAAAGCTGAGAAACAAAATCCAACAATGTGCTACATACAAGAAACATAATTAAATCAAAAGGAAATTCATAGACTAAAGGTCAAAGGATGGAACGCAATCCTCCGTGCCATAGGAAATCAGAAAAAAACAGAGGTAGTTATCCTGGTTGCTGAAAATATCAACTTCAACCCAAAAATCATCTAACAAGATAAAGAAGGTTACTGCATACTTGTTAAGGGAAAACTGCAAGAGGAAGAGATAATAATTATAAATATATATATGTACCTAATATAGGAGCATCCTCCTATATAAGACAAATTTTAATAGACATGAAAAATCAAATGGGCAATAATACAATACTAATGGAGGACTTTAACACACCACTGTCACAAAGAGTTAGATAAACTAGGCAAAAAATTAGCAAATAGATAATAGAACTAAACCAAACTTGTGAAGAAATTGACTTGGTAGAACGGTATAGAGTGTTTCATCCAATAACAACAGAATACACATTCTTCTCAGATGTACATAGGACATTTTCTAAAATAGATCACATACTATCACACAGGGCACTATTCAGTAAATTCAAAGGAACTGAAATTATCATATGCATGCTATCTTATCACAGTGCCATAAAACTGGAAATTATTGAGAAAAGAAACTACAAAAATACCATAAACACATGAGAATTAAAGAAAAGCCTCCAAACCACCAGGGGATTACAGATGACTTACTGAAAACAGTGGGATCCAATGAAAGCTGTCTTAAGATGAGATTTTATAGTGGTAAATTCATACACATTAGGGAAAGAGAACAAGCTCAAATAAATGATCTTATACTGCACCTCAAGCTACTGAAAAAAGAAGAGCAAATCAAGTCCAAAGCCCAAAGAAGGCATAAAATTATAAGGATTAGAGCAGAAATTAATGCATTGGAGATGAATAAAACAATACAAAGACTAAATGAATCAGAGAGTTGGTTCTTTGAAAGAATAAATAAAATTAGTGAACCCCTAGCTAACCTAATCAAAAAAAGGAAGGAAAAAACCCAAATTCAACAATAAAGAATGAAAAGGGTAACATCACTACAGACCTTAGAGAAATTCATCTCATCAATACCTGCTTCCAAAAGCTTTATTCTCACAGGATGAAAAGCAGAGGAAATGGACAGTTCCCTAGATACATATGAAATGCCAAAGCTGAGGAAAGAAGCTTTACAAATTCTGAAACACCAATAACAAGAAACAAAATTGAAAATGTAAAAAAAAACCAACCCACAAAGAAACTCCTAGGTCCCAGTGGATTTATAGCAGAATTCTACAACAAACTTAGAGATTTAATGCCAACTTTTCTCAAACCCTGCAATGAAATTGAAAGGGAACAATTCTCCTAAATTCATTCTTGGAGGCAAGTATTACTTTGATTTGAAAAACAGAGAAAAATCTAACTAAAAAAAGAGAATGAAAGGCCAATATCTCTATGAATATAGATGCAAACATCATTAACAAATAATAGTAAATAGAATGCAGTAAATCATCAAGAAGATTATACATCATGAGCAAGTGTGATTCATTCAAGGAATGCATGGATAATTCAACATACACAAATCCATAAATGTAATACACCACATCAAAGAAATAAGAACAAAAACAAAATTATCATCTCAGTAGATGCAGAGAACACTTTTGACAAAGTCCAATGCTCATTCATGAAGAAAACTCTACAGATAATTGGAATAAATAGTTTGCATCTCAACCTGATAAAAGCCATCGATGAGAAACCAATAGCCAACATCACATTAAATGGGCAAAACCTGAAGGCTTTCACTTTAAAATCAGGAACAAGACAAGAATGTCCACCATCTCCACTCCTGTTCAATATATTTCTGGAAACATCAGCCAGAGCAATTAAACAAGACAGAGAGATAAAAAGAATAAGGACTGGAATTGAAAAAGTGAAATTATCATTATTTTCAGATGGCATGATATTCTACATGGAAGATTCCAAATACTCCACCAAGAGTCTTATGTATTTAATTACCAAATTCAGCAATGTATCATGATACAAAGTCAACACCCAAAGATCAGTAGCATTTTTGTACACGAAGAATGAACACACTGACAGAAAAATTAGGGAACCCATGCCTTTCACACACACACACACACACACACACACACACACACACACACAAACACACACACACAAATAAATAAAAAAAATACTTAGAAATCAATTTCACGAAGAATGTAAAACATTTATACAATGAAAAGTATGGTGATCCAAGAAAAGAGATTTAAGAGGATTTGATAAAATGGAAAAATATTCCATGTTCCTGGATAGGATAAGTCAACATTTTGAAAATGTCATACCCCAAAATTGCTATATAGATTCAATGCAATTCTTATTAAAATGCCATTTGTATACCTTACAGAGCTAGAGAAAACTTTCCTTAAGTCATTTGGAACCAGAAGAGACCTAGACTATCGAAAGTAATACTGGGAAACAAAGGAAAGGCAAGAAGTATCACAATCCCTGATCTGAAATTATACTATAAAACTATTGTGGTAAAAGCAGCATGGTACTGACATGGTACTGACAAACATGAGGATCAATGCAACAGATTAGAAGATGCAGACCCAACTGCAAACACACATTCAGCCACCTTATCTTTTATAAATGGTTCAAATAAATTCACTGGAAGAAAGATAGGCTTTTTAATGAACGGTGCTGAAAGACCTGGCTTTCCACACGCCAAAGGCTGAAACTAGACCATGCCTATAACCATGCACAATGCTACAGTCAAAATGGATCAAAAGATTTAAATATTAAAACAGAAACACTAAGTCTTCTGGAGGAAAATGTAGGTAGAAATCTTAAAGACATGGGGGTAGGTACAGAGTCCATGTGCAACAACAAAACTTCATGGGAAATACTTCAAAGACTCAACAACTGGAATCTCATCTTTCTGAAAAGTGTCTGCACTTCAAAAAAAATCTCCAACACAGTAAAAAGAAAACCAACAAACTGGGAAAAACTATAGTTAACAGTCCCGCTGATAAAGGCCTTTTATCTGTAATATATAAAGAATTAAAAAAAAAAACCAGGCCCATCAATTTCAAAGATCCAATAAAAAATATGCATCTGAGATGAATATATACTTTCTCAGAGGAAGAAATACAAATGGCAAATAAATATATGAAAAATATTCAACAGCATTGGTCATTCGAGAAACACAAATTAAAACAACACTGAGATTCCATCTCACCCCAGAAAGAGTGGTTAATATCAAGAAGTCAGCCAATAACAAATAATGGAGGGGCTGTGGAGAAAGAGGAACCCCTCTCCACTGTTGGGAGTGCAGACTGGTACAACCACTATGGAAATCAGTGTGGCGTTTCCTTCAAAAGCTAGGATTAGAGATCCCATTCTTTTTTTTTTTTGCTAAGTAATATCAAATACTTTATTAAATAGATTTTGTTAATTGAATTTTGGGTAGTACTTTTAATTGATATTATCCTTTGGAAAACAATTTCCAAAATTTCTGAATAAGAATAATGATAAAGGCATCTTAGCTTTGAACAAAAATATATACTAATGATATGAGGAATGTTGTGAATAAAACAGCTATAGCATGATGATATTATTTGTGAATGATAAATGATATATCATAATTTCATAAATTATGAATGGCTTTCTTTTTTGTAAAGATTTTTTTATTGTATAACAGTGTATATTTCCATTAAATCTTTCAGAAGATTTTCTTTGATAAAAAAGGAAGAACTTTCACTTAATTAACTACTTATCAATGTATAACCACTCACACTTACAATATTACTTTTACTTTTTTCAGCTAACTTTTATGGAGCGCTTAGAGTATTTTGTATTTAGGTTGGTTGAAGACTGTTCTAATAAAATTGGTTACTGGTTACTTGAACGAAAAGGTAGTTAATTGGCAGAAATAGAATTCAACTTTTAAAATTTCATACAAAAGCTCACATAACTGTAGTTTCTGCACTTTTAGTACCTGCTAATACTTTTGTATTGAAGGTATATGCATATACTAACTTTTTTTCTTAGTGTATTTGAAACCTTGGGGTTGTGGAAAAACTCATACTAAAGCTTAGCAATATTTATTGCATGACTGAGCAAAAACAACAGGTATTACATATATATATATATATATATATATATATATATATATATATATATTTATTTATTTATTTATTTAAACTGGTATCACAGACCAATCAGGACTGCAACCTCCCAAATGAGTGGATACTGAAGGCTTAAATAAAAGACACAAATAGTACAACTTCACAGTTCCAGCAGGATCAGAACCCTCTAGCAGCATTTGAGATTCTTTGGTGGCTGAGACCAAGCACTTTTCTGGGTGGCCCATATTTACTTGGATATCAAAAAAGGAAAGGGATATAGTGGAAAGCCCAAGAAGTTAGGCAGGACCCTCAGAGGTAGTCCCGAAGAATTCTCTAAGTAATAACTCATGAGGATTTCGGAGAGCTGTCTTATTTCCAGGTTGATCTTCACAGCAGGTATGAGATGCCTGCAGACAGTCTTACCTAGTTAACTGGGGTTGGTGCTCAGAGATCCCATTCAAGCCAGCTATTTCCCTCCTGGTTATTATTCCAGAAGAACTCAAAACCTCATATCACAGCAATATATGTGCACCCATGTTTATAGCAGCACAAGGTGTCATAGATGAGTCCTGGAAATATAACCCAGAAGCCCATCCATTGAAGAATGGATAAGGAAGATGTGATATTTTTACACAGTGGAGTTTATTTGGTTATAAAACAGGATAAACTTGAGTCTCCTGTTGGTAAATGGATGCAACAAGAGAATGTACTCTGAAGTGAAATAAATCAGACCCACATGTACAAACATTGTACTATCTTCTTACTGTGAGAACCTGAAAGAGAAAAATGGAATTTGAAGGGTACAATAGATACTGGTCAAAGGAAATGAACTTATTCAAAAGGAAAGAGTTACTGAGTTGAGAAGAACAGGAGAGGGAGTGGGTGAAAGAGATTTATCTATGTACGTAAGCAGGATGGTTTGGAAAACTGTCCAGTGCATTTTTGCTGGTCTATGGAAAGAAATAGCTAATACTTTAATTTATTTTGTCTCCTTTTTTCAATTGGTTATATTTTTTCTCTTCTTAATTACTTACACATTTCTTTCTTCTTCCAATTTTACATGCATATATCTGGTAATATGAATAGCTGGTTGGAAGACACTATGTATTACAACAAATACTGTAAAATTAATATTACAGTATTCAGTGAAAATCTGTATCACTTGTAACTTTTTTGTTTTATTTCTAATATTTGCTCATTTTAACAAAATTGACCTGGCAGCCCACCAGATCCTCATTTGACCCAGGCCCAGTGTGTGAATGAGACAGAACAGGATTCACCGGATCTTCATTCGACCCAGAGCCCAGGCCCAGCATGGAACTCTGCAGCAGAACTCCCTGCAAAGAGGATAGAGGCAAGACCCACCAAGCTGATTCAGGAGCAGAACATCTACCAGAGTAGCACAGAGCATTCAGCTCCAAGGGCTGCAGGAGGAAGAAGTGGAGCACAGCAACCAGAGCCAAGCCACACCCACTTGAACGAGTTTGAACTTGATACATCCAGACTTGGTGCTAAGGTAATAACTATCTAAGCTCTACACCAAAAGTCAGAAGACAGTGCTATACAAAATGACAGAGAGAAGGAGAAAAATGCATTCTCAAGCCCCGAGCCCACCCAGAAGAAAGGAAGAAGATATTGGCATAGAAGAAATTGCAAATCACACATCCTGAAATATCTGAAATAATAGTGTTGGAAGTAAAGAAACAACTGTAGAAAGGTATAAAGAAAATCAGATCAGAAGTAATTTTTGAAGTAAAAAAAATGATAGCTATAATGAAAAAAGTATTAAATGCTTCTAAAGAAGACACTGATATAAAATAGGGGAGAATAGAAAAATGATAGAATCCTTAAATAAGCAATATAGGAAAGAAATGGAATGCATGAAGCAGATTCACAATGATATACAGGAAATTAAAAGTGCAAACATAAGCTTGCAAAACCATTTGAATGAAAGTGAAAATAGACTTTTAGACCTTAAAGATACCTTTGCAGCTAGTGGAGAAGTAAGAAAAAGATCTCTTAAAAACAACTAGGAAGCACGAAAAAAAACATTCAACATCTGCAAGATGATGCAAAGATGAACAACATAAGACTAATAAACATCAATGAGAAAGGAGTCAAAACAAATGATATAAAAAGAATATGGATGGAAGTAATAGCAGAAAACTTCCCAAATATGGGGAAACAATCTGACATTCAGCTAACTGAAGCACATAGAGCTCCAAATAACATCAACCCAATTGAAAACACACCCAGATATATAATAATCAAGATCCCAGAGATTCAGCACAGGAACAGTATACTAAAAGCTGCTAGAGAAAAGAAATAGATCACATTTAAAGGAAAACCCTTCAGAATAACAACAGATTTCTCTTCACAAACCACCAAGTCAAGAAGAGCACAGAGCAAAGTACTTCAAGAAAACAAATTCTTACCTAGACTGATATAGGCTCAAAATTCTCTTTCAAGTATAATGGAGAAGTGAAATACCTATATGACACAGAACAGCTTAAGAATTTCATGATGAAAAACCTAAGCCTACACAGACTACTAAATGATGTTCTACAGAGGGAGCAAAATGATCACAACCTCATGAATGAGAATGGAAAGAACCCACCAAATAGGGCAAATAATTAAACATGGGAGAATAAGAGGCATGCAAAACAGTCTTACAGTTATTCTCTTGTATACAGGAGCAAAATATTTCCATAAGCATACTCTGCAAATGGACTTCTCTTGCACCCTATGGGTCATGATTCTAGGTAGGCCTACATTGAGAATATCAAGGAAATAGCAATAGTTCAGTCCCACAAGTAACACCTGGCCATTAGTAAGCATATGGACACTGTCAAGGTCCATGACATACTAGAATTTGTGCAATATCCTATTCACAAAATGTTAGAAGTGCTGGTCATTTACTTGCCACTTCAGTGGTTATCTTATGTTTTATTCTTAGTAATTCTTTACTATCATGAAAACTTTTCCTTTGTTCATTTGTTTTGAAATATTTAATTTTTAATTAATTAATATTTAATATTCTGAATATTGATTAATCTTGATTTTTGTTTTAAGTGTTATACTGTATCTTTGACTTACAGTCCACTTAAAAGACATGGTATGATATTTTTTTCTAGTACTAGAAACTTTAAAAGGTATATTTTCATTTTCCATTGACTTCTTCCTTTACACACACACACACACACACACACACACACATAAAAAAATGAGTGTGACGCAATATAAGATTAATACTGTTCTCAATCCAGCCCATGGCCACCCAGCCCGAGAAACCGGCTTGAGACAGCGGGGTCCACTCAGTGGCTTCTTGGATCCCGCCCCAGGCCCTCCCAGTGAATGGGAATTTGCACGACTCACCAGGCTTCCCAGATCAGTGAGTGTGTGGTGAGTTTGAGGGAGAGGCTTTGGCTTCTTCCCACACGCCCTACCTGGATCCCTCCCCAAGCCCTACAAGCCAGTAACTGGCCTGAAACTTCAGGGGCCATTCAAGAGAAACTCCCTGGATCCCCTGCCCTAAAGTCCAATGAGCGAGTGGGAATTTCCCCGACTCTCTGGGAATTAAAGTTCAGTGAGTGTACAACTCTAGGCCCGCCATGCCAGAGAAACATTTCCCAGTGATCGCTGGTCCCACCCCATGGCCCCAGATCCAATGAAGTTCAGCCTGGAGTGAGATCTCCTGGCCTGTCATGCTGGAGAGACATTTCCCAGTGATCCTCAGTTCCATCCCATGGCCTGAGACCCAGCGCAGCTCCACCTGTGAGTGAGGGCTCCAGGCCCGCCAGGCTGGAGGGATGTTTCCCAGCCTTCTCTGGTTCCGGCACATGACCCCAGACCCAGCACAGGTTGGCAGACCCAGTGCAGCCTACCCAGTGAATAACATACACTATTCTTTTGGGAGCCCAGCAGACTCACCAAAGCCCAGGCCAGCCCACCGAGAGAGCGACCTGCTGGAGATAGGAGGGCTGACTCTGACAAATTTCCAGACCCTCGTCCCAAAGCCAGCCAAGATAGTCAGAATTTTGACTACTCGCTCAGCATCCCAGTTTGGTTCATGCTCGCCTGACCAGGGAACCAACAGAAGGGAACCACAGGCACTACAGCAAAAAGGAACTGAACACAACAGCTAGATATAGGCCAGGAATGACTGTATAATCTCAAACTTAATAGATTGTCACCCAAATCCCATTACATGCTAAGGTTATAGCTGCACCAAAGCTCTACACCAAAGGTTAGAGGTCAGTGCTATACAAAATGACAAGGACAAGGAGGAAAATGCAATCTCAGGCCTCGAGTCCACCAGAAAGTGCAGAGGACACTAGCTCAGCTGAAATGAATGAATTAACAGGAATAGCAGCAAAGGAACAACAGCAGAAAGGTATAGAGGAAATCAGATGAGAATAATTCCTCAAATAAAAAAAGAAATATCTGAATACATAGTATCTGAAATAAAGATTCAAATACAGAAACATCTGGGGGAAAACCAACGCTCACCCAGAACAAGTGCAGATAGCACTATTCCAGAAGAAACATATGAATTAACAGCATCTGAAGCAAAGAAACAACAGCAGAAAGGTCATGAGGAACTCAAAGCAGAAATAATTTCTGAACTCAAAAAATAATTCTTTGAAAAAAAAGAATTCTTTGAAATCATAACATCTGAAATACAGAAACAAGTTCGGAAATATACAGAGGAAACCCAACTTGGAAGAAACACTGCAGAAAAAGAATTAATAACTACCTCTAAAGAAGACATGGATAAAAAATTGAGGAGATCAGAAATATGATGGATTCCTTGAATGAGCAATACAGAAAAGAAATAGAACGCATGAAACAGAGTCAAAGAGGTATAGAAGACCTAAAAATATCAATCACAAGTCTACAAAACTGTTGGAGTGAAAGCGAAGACAGAGTTTTATATCTTGAAGATGCTGGTGCAGCTAGTGAAAAGGTCTCTTAAAAACAATGAGAATGCACAAAAAAAAAAAAAAAAAAAAAAAAAAAAAAAAAAAACAAAAAAAAAAAAAAAAAAAAAAAAAAAAAAAAAAAAAAAAAAAAAAAAAAAAAAAAAAAAAAAAAAAAAAAAAAAAAAAAAA
>PVKA01033525.1:0-24303 GCA_004027165.1 Ctenomys sociabilis
TTTTTTTTTTCTTGTCTCTTGTTTTCATTTATTACCCTTTTTTAAAAACAAACATTTACTTGAGAGACCAGATAGCAGTAATTGAAATGACATGAGAAGCAGTACATATTTATTTTTTTTGCAGTACTGGAGTTTGAACTCAGAACCCTTTACTTGCCAGGGAAGCAATTATTCTACTGAGCTATCTCTCCAGCCCAAGCAATACATATTTAGAAGACCAGAATGACAGGCATTCCGAACATAGCCCTAGTATTACACATTGCTATCTTCAGTGCAGTTGCTTAGTTCACAGTATCAGCACATATAGTTAGTCAGGTGGAGAATCCCATCAATTAACTGCTAGTTTCAAAAACCTGCTGAACATTCTGAGGATCTTTGCCTTAACCATCTTGTGCATATAAATGCATGATTTTGCCCCATCATGTTTCATAACTTTTTTTCTTGTTCTCTCTTCATTGTTTCATCCTTAAGTTCTAGCTT
Source organism: Ctenomys sociabilis (assembly GCA_004027165.1). NCBI lineage: Eukaryota > Metazoa > Chordata > Mammalia > Rodentia > Ctenomyidae > Ctenomys > Ctenomys sociabilis. The sequence continues at coordinate 481 of PVKA01033525.1, forward strand.
TTCTGTTAATTTGTATTTTTATTTCTAGCTATAGAGTTTTTCTTTATGCCTTTCATCTTTGCATAATATGAATTTGCTGGCTGAAACATGTTCCATTTCTGTAATACTTAGCTTAAGCCAGAGGAATGGGTTTAGCCTTCAGGAAAGGTTATTGAATTGGAACAGTTGGTGTTTGCATGACGTCACCCTACAAAATAGTGGTGCTGTCGAGGTAGAAAAGGGGTGTGTGGGACATGCAGTGGGTTTTGAGGAATGGAACTAGTGTAGAAAGAGTGGTATTACAGGAAGGATATGAAATGTTCTGTGACAATACAGACTTCTTTAAGGTATGTCCTAATGATGTTTGAAAAGATGACACTTTTGTCCCTTTGGAATGATAATTTATTAACTGTGGTTTAGAAGTTCAGTTATGTAGAAAATATCCATTTTGTACATTACTTACTGAGAGGAAATACTGATTTTATTGTTTCTTTAGTGCATATTTCCTTAGTTTCTGTTGATCTGGAGATGGTTTTCATTCTGTTTGGTAGACTTACCTTGGGATAATCATGAAGCCCATTTACAAGTCTCTACTGTGTCTTTCTTTTGTAGTGAGATTGTGCCCTGATCGGATCAGCCTCATAAAAGAATGTATTTTGCAATCCCCCACATGCTACAAGCAGTCTGCCAAACTCCTTGGCCTCGCGGATCTGCTGAGGGTTGAAGGTAAGGCTTTTGAGGTCTGTGCTGCAGGATTGCTGTCTGTCGTTCCTGATGTCATCCTCACCAAGCATCAAGGCTCACCAAAGCATCCTTTGGGCCAAGGTTCATGCTCCTTGGATAGACAGATGTGTTGTCATGGGGTGCAGTGGGCTGAACTGCTGGTGTGGAGGTGACATGGAGGGCACCAGGAGTGGTGCCTGGTGGGCTTAGAGGAGCCCACCGTGCAGCCGTTTAAGGAGGTGGTCTTGGTTAGCACTCTGGCCCACACTTATATCTCAGCTTCTTAGTACCAGTTGCTTCTTTAAGATGAGAACTATTGCATTGTGTATAATCATCCACACATTCAATAATCCCTATGATAACTTTCTTTTTAAAGCATGAGTTTATTCTCCTTCTCTTACCTTAGTAACATGAAGATATCTTTGTTGGCTATAGACTGCTCTGGTTGGACTTTTGCACTTGTGTAGTTTAATTAGGACCTGCTGTTCATCATTGATCTCTTCAAAGCTGAAGTTCCTCCCATGGACAGTAGGTAGACTGAAAAGTCAGAGTTGCTGTTACCCTGTTGCCCACTAAACCTTTAAAATCAGTCTATTCCATGTGTTTTATCGCTGCAACTCAACTCTTGTATCATTGCTGATGCCAGGATCATTAAGCATTTGCCTGTGCTTGCAGGTGAGGACCCAGAAGAACGGCGTGGGCAGGTGCTGATCCTGTTGGTAGAGCAGGCCCTCCGTTTCCATGACTACAAAGCAGCCAACCTGCACTGTCAGGAACTGATGGCCATAGGTGAGCAGCACCTGCATAGCCCCTTGCTGTGTCCTTGTGTGTGACAAGTCAGGGGAAGATGGGTCCTGAAAGCAGCTGATCTGGTGGGAGCACAGTTCTCCTTGCAAGATATTTTATTAGTAGCAACAAGTGTACATGTGTATTAATGCTGTAACCGGCCCACTCATTCTGTTTATCTGAGATTTTGGTTGCTTTTGATTCTGTATTGCAAGAATACTCAGAATTGTAAGAAGGATTTCATGTAAATACATACTTTTACACTGTTTATGTGTTTGCTATACATATATCAAAAGTAAGATTTTTCAAGTATCTGCAGCACATGGCTTCATAGTCAATATGACTATTCTTTAATTTGAGCAAAAACCTATTGCTTTTCAAGGTAATGTTGAAAAATTAGGAATAGTTTTCATCCTTCAAATTTTTCATATTGGAATTCAATTCTTATCCCCAAATGGCAAGGTGATTAAGGTGGAGACTTGGTTCATCTGGAGGACTTGAGTCTGGTGGGACAGGAAGTAGGTGTTCCCAGGGGCTCTGCATAAGTGACCTGCTTTTGTCTCTGCCCCTGAGTGCTCTGGACCTGAGTCAGTACTTGAATCACAGTCCTTGGCATGAAGCCGTGGGGCTATGAGGCAGTGAGCTGCGCACTTCCATCGTCATTCTTTGGTGTTGATGATTAGACTGAGCACCTTGTACGTGCTGGGTACATGCTGTCCTACTGTGCTGTGTGCCCTAACCTGGCCCGTGCCTGTCTCTGTGTTGGCTTTTAGTAAAAAAAAACCCTGCTGGCACTTTAAGTGAGGCAGGCTCCTTTGAGGACTGTTGTGCTGTCTGTCCAGAGCTGCTGGAGTGCCCTGCAGTTCGAGTAGCCGCCCTTGTGCTGAGCAAGCGCTCAGTGTACTTGTGCTCATTTTCAGCTCATTTAAACTTGGAGAATTGGTCAGTAGCACATCTGGAGTAGCCCTGAATGAAATAAAAGATGAGAATGCCTTTCTGCATTTAGATTCTTATGTATTTCTGCCTAATGTATTACTAGTAACTGGTCTTGCTTTGTGCACAAGACCGGAACAGGAGTCTATTGTGTACCTCATCTTATACTGGACAATATTTTGCTATTGGAAATCATTTGTTTGCTGTTGTTGCTTTTGCAGGTTGTTCTCAAAGCTGGGATGTCTGTAGCCAGCTGGGACAGTCAGAAGGTTACCAGGACTTGGCCACTAGACAGGAGCTTCTGGCTTTCGCTCTGACCCATTGTCCACCAGGCAGCATTGAGCTCCTCCTGGCAGCCAGAAGCTCTCTGGAGGCCGAAGTGAGTGGCCTGTGGGAAGCAGGGGACACTAATTTGGGGACCCAGAGGTATACTCTTTCTGGATTTTTGATAATATGAGAATTCTGATATGTAGAACAAAATAGGTTGTCATGCAAAAAGGATCTGAGAGTATAAAACAGAAATGGTAGACAGGCTTGAGACTAATTGGAAGTAAATTTGGAAATAAGTTTTTGAGTCTAAGGGGAAATTTAGAGTTGTCAAGAACATATTTATGGGAGAAATGTAAAGACATGCTGGCACCTTTCTCGGTGGCCTGGGCTTTGGCTGGAGATGCTAAATTTCCTAAAATGCATAGCCTAGATCTGCCCTGGAGAGGACAGGGCTCGCTGAGGAACCTAGTGCTCTGAGCAGCCTGAGAAGTTCATGTTTTAGTCTCACAGGCAGTCATTGCATTATCTGTCAGATTTTTCACTGTGCACTCCCAATCATGAAATTCTTGCTTCCTTGTGAAGCTGCTTATAAAGTCCTAAAGGAAGCCTGGTATCAAACTCTGTGCTCTATGAAAATAGTCATTTTCAGGGGAATAAAGTAAAGCCATATTAATATGCTGAACTGTAAATGGCTCTAGTCAACAACTTCTGTGGATAACCTACCACTATTGTGGACTGCTGGACTGTGTTGGAGGGTTTTGCTCAATTGAAGCACCTATAATATTTGAATATCAATAGCATACCCATCTTTGACAGGACTAAACAAAAAAGGGATACAAAGGAAGGACTATTTTGTATTTGTATGTACAGAATCATTAGGATAGATATGCAGCTACTTTTGTTTAATTCTATGAGAAGAAAGATTTGTACTAATAGTGTTTGGACAGGATATCCTGTCTGCTTCTTGTACTATAGATAACCACTAGGAAGATAACAATGTAAAATGTATTAATTGTTGAAACTGTCCTATTAAAAAAATAAATAAAATTTAAAAAATGAAAGCAGTCATTTTTTTTCCCTAAAGAGGAGAAAGTACTTTTGAACTTGAAGCCTACACTGTGATGAGAGGCAGATTTTAGAGTGCAGCTCCTTTGTGACCCATTGGTTAAATTTGGTTTCTATGTGGGGTGATAGGTCCCTGAGAATGAGGTGGGGAGGCAGATATAAAGAAAAATAAGCAAGACAAAGTTAAGGAATCAGGTGGCTAGAGCCTCTAGGACTGCAGCTGTAATTATGATTTTCTTTAGCTTTTTATTAGGAATTCACAAAAAGTAGGAAGAGGGTAATTAAGAGGGATCATTAACAGGAACTTTGACCTACCTAGCCATCGTGTCATGACTCCGTCAGACATGTATCAGCAAAGCATCTAGTGCTGTCCCAGCAGCTTTCCACAAGGACTGAGGTCCTGCTTTCATTTCCTTTTACAGTTAATGCTTTTGCTAGACTTACTCCAGAATAAACAATCCTATGGCTTGGTCAGGCTCCAAGTCCCATGTTGGTAATTTATGGAAAGGTAAATGATAATTATAGAATGTCTTTCTTCACAGTAACCTAACCTGTTCCCATTTCAGATCTTTTTTTTCCATTTCAGATTCTTTACCAAAGAGTGAATTCCCAAATCCAGGCAGAAGGAGAGGGCATCGGTGTCTCACCTTTGGTTGGCCGGGCCCCACGTGAGGTGAGCTGATGGGGACGTAGGAGGCTTTGGGGGCTGACTGCACATGAGTGGGATGAGATGGGTCACCCCATCTTGGGCATGAATGGGGAGTGCTGTGTGCAGCATAACATAGAAAGGTCCACAGAACAAGATTGTCCAGCTCAGCAAATTATCACCCCCGCAAAATCTATGCAGTCACTAACCAGGTAAAAATCCAGCAGTCTGTGAGCAACCTTTCTGGATCTCTGACCTCTCCCCATGGAGAATCTCCTTACAGAGATTCCTTCTGGCTGGGCTAACCCTGATAACCAATCCCTGTGGTTTTTATTAGTGTTCTACATAATTTAATACCTACCCCACTCTACACTATCATGCAATTTTACCTTTTTTTTAAAAAAACTGAGAATGTTTAATATTATGCTTGTGAAATTAATTCATACTGTTAATGTATATTAGTGTATATTATAGTTTATCCTTTCTAATGTTGATTAACATTGGTTTGTTTTCTACTTTACCTCCAAAGAATAATTATTTTGTATATGTCTCTAGTAGGCATGGGGCACACACATATGGCTGGCACTGAAAGTCTGCTTATACTATTTTACCTGTTTAATGACTTCATAGATTTTGGGGAATGATAATTTTCTGAGCTGGACAGTCTTGTTCTATGGACCTTTCTATATGTTGTGTACCAAATCTGAGCAGATAATACAGAAGTATTTTTGTTTTAATTGATTATATTTTTACAGTAGTCTGTGTTAGCCAGACTTCCTGTTGCTGACATGCAGTACCCAACATCCACAGTTTAGAAAAGGAAAGGTTTAATTTGGTTCACAGCTTCAAGAGATGTAGTCCATGATCCTCTGGCTCCAAAGCAGGAGCATCATGGCAGTACGGCATGGTAGAACAAAGATTACTTAGGTCATGGTGGCCTGAAGCAGGGACGGCACCAGAGGACATGGCCAGGGACCACATGTGGACCTTCACAGTCCATGACCCACCCAGACACATCCAGAAGTATCCTCCATCAGTCCACTGGGCAATCCTGGAGCCAGTTATTTAATATTACCTAGCCAAACCATAACAATGGAATTATCATGTATGTCAATTTAGTTATTTTATTTTTTCAGTGTATTTGGAATAGGGTCTCACTACACAGCTTGAATTCATAGTGATCCTTCTGTTTTCAGCTTCCTCAGTGCTAGGATTACAGGTGTGCCCCACAATGCCTGGTCTTTGTGGCCAGCCCAGTGCACCCAGGGGTGAGGCCAGCATGGCATGTGGTGCCTGAGATTGTGACCTGGTACCTGCACTTGTCTAAGCAAGTGTTTAGTCTGCTTAGCTATCTGCCAGTTTAGTTCTTGAGTACTGTTAGATTTTAAATTTTTACCTATCCTCATATTTAGCAATATCTAGTTATAATTTTAGTACTTTGGTGAGGTACCTATTTTGTTACCCATTTTCTTTCAAAACTTTGTTCTTTGTCTTGTCTTTGTTGAGATTCTTATGGATCAAATTACTGGAATCAATTCAGTGTGTGTATCATGTGGTAGTCCATCTGGGGGAGAAGAGAGGAGGAACATAGCCCTGTTAGCTGTCTTCCTTTGATGAGTGGTTGGTCCATAGATTTGCTTTTCATGACCCTCTTGACACAGAATTGGGCTTTTTACTTAAAAGACAGGATCTCAGTTTCTGATGTAACATGGTAAGTTAAGAGGTGACATGCCACTTTATAAATTGTTTTCCCATAGTATTCTATCAAGTAGTGATCTTCTCCATAGTGTAAAATAGTATTTCTCTAGCATCTATTTGCAATGTGCATGAGGTAAGAAGTCAGGTGCATCCTGCTTTTTCTTATAAATTGACTAAATCCATGTTGACAAACTCAGTTGTACTTTCATAATGTGTAGTACTTTTCCAGTACAATACTTCCGTTGTGGAATCTGTTGATGGAGTCAGGACAGAGCTGTGGGTGTTTGCCCACAGTGGAGTATGCACAGATCTGAACCTATGTTTGTGTGGTACTGTGAGTCAGGGACACTGTACCATTGAGCTATATACCCAACCCTTTTATTTTTAATTAATTAATTAATTTTTTTGAGGCCACATCTCACCAAATTGCCTCTGTTGTCCTCAAACTTGGATCCTGCAGCCATAGCCTCCCAGAGTGCTTGGGTTACAGGTATATACTGCTGTAACTAGTCCTATTTCTTTTGAATTAAAAATGGATTTGGTGAAGGTAGTAGCACAGATATGGTCCCTCTTTAATGCAGAGTAACTTGAGGCTCTCAGTGGCAACAGTAGTATGAAGTATGTGCTTGTCCTGCTACAGTGTTGGACACAGGACTGCTGACCAGTAGACTTCCCTAGTGAGGGAAAGTTCCACAGCTGTACTGTCCAGAGTGGCACTATTGATGACATGCAGCTTTCAGTATGGGCAGCATGGCTAGTGTGATGAAGGAGTCACAGTTTTAGTTATGCTTAACTTTTATTTATATTGAATAACCAAATGGTTAGTACTTGCCATGTTGGACATCACAGCTATAGAAAATTTGGTGTTCATCAGAGGATGGACAGTAATGTCAGACTGGATATTTTTACTTGTCTTCCCCCGGATGGAAGCTGGAATGTTTCCAGGAGCCTATAGTGTGCTACACTTCATCGTTATGTATGTTTTAATTGATAATAGTGCTGATCAGCAGCTACTCGGTTTTCCCCAGTGCATGTGGAAACACATTGCTGTCTGCGATGTTTGCTCTGTGGGCTGGACAGTTCTTACGGTAGCCAGGAACCACTAGCTCATGCTTGGTAGGCGTGTAGGAGGAGATGTCTCTAAGGGTCCAGCTGGACACCTGCTCTCTTTTGGAAAAGCTGTCCTATTACTACATGTTGGGAACTGATAACTGCATTCAGCTAGGGGAACTGGGACATACTCTTACAGCATCTTGGTCCTGTTTGCTCCCTGTTCCCTTTCTTCTCTTCCCATTTCCTTTCCTCTTAGATCTACTTTATGCTTAACTTTTATTTTTATTTAAATAACCAAACAGGGTTAGTACCTTCCATGTTGCCTCTATAGTCTGCCTCCCTTTTACCCACCAACCCTCCTTATTCATTTGAAGATGTTCTTTCTGTGAGATCTTAACCCATGGCCTGGGTTATTTGAGCCTATGGTCCCCTGTGTCCAGTCCATCTTGCTCCAGGTGTCTCTGGCCCTGGCTCTTGGACTGCTTTTCAGATGTCTGCGGTGTTCCTGTTGTGTTGAGTGAGCTCTTCCTTGCCCTGAGAACAGGTGCACCCTTGGTGTTATACCTTGCTGGGCCTCCACTACCCTTCGTGTCTTGTTCTGAGTCTCATTTTTTTGCTCAAAGCATTTTTTTCCTACTGTTTTCCTTGATTCCTCTCACTGTCTGTCTGTGTTGTCCAAGCACAAATGTATCTTTCTGCTTCTGCATTTTGTGCTGTGGTGTGGTAACTGGAGGTGTTACTCTGTTCTGTCCTCACAAGGCCTGTCACAAAGTGAATGCCTGGTGGATGTTTCATAAAGCTCAGTGATAGCGTCACTGCATAGTGATTAGTCTGTGGTAAGGAAACAGGAAGTAGGGTTTTAATTTTAAAATCCATAAAATGAAAAGGAACAATTTCCAGTTTATCTCATGCATGTATCCATGGAGCTGTTGAGACTAAGGTCACTGTGGAGTTGCAACAGCTCTCTGCTGAGCTCAGAGCCATGAGCTTGTTCTGAATCCCAGCTTCCTTTATCAAACTCATGAAAAGCCTCTTGTGGCTTTTGGGTTTCTCATTTCTGGATTCTATAATGAACTAGAAAGTTGGCGGCTTCTTTGGAGAGGTTCATGGCATGCATGCGTGGCTCCATGAAAAAGTCTCAGCATGTGCCAAGGCTACATCAGCTGCCTCCTTGGTGTTCCACTTAGGAATGAAAGGGAAGTCTTCCACAGTGATTTTTCCTGGAGCATTTTTGTCCTTAAAAGCTTTCCTGTCTTCCTTTTCCTCCTCTAGCACATTGTAGCAGAGCTAGAGCCAGCAAGCACTAATCCAGACCCTCAGTGAACTGTGGCTTTGATTCATAAGGCACATTTCAGGATGTTACAGCTACTGTTATTAGATTAAAATACAGTATTTAGTTCTAATATGCCATGTTTCACATATTAACAGTAGATATAATAACCACATTAAATTATAACTTGCAAATGAGAGCTGACTTTATATGTAATGTGCATAATACTCAAGACTTTTATTACCTTAGTTGTGCAAATAATGATTTTTATTTATATACTCAAGTGACATAAAGATGTAATTGTTATGATGTAGTGTTTGCATTAGTACAAGTGGATACTACAAATTTGAACATAATGCTTTTATCTTGCTGAACAAGATGCTTGCTTATAAATAGAACAAAACCCAGACTTTGTGAATAACTACAAAATTATAGATTTCCAGTTGGTCATTACGCCTTTTAGATGGAACAGAATTTTACCACTTAGAGCATATTAACATTTTGTTGAGCTAGTATTAGTTATATTACTTAGCCAATGGTGTTTCCCCCAGATAAATCTAATTAGAGTTAGAAATGGATTGTGTATAAGGTTCCCATTAAAAAAGTCATTTTCACTGTGGGAAAACTTGTTACGAATACTCTAAGTGGCTAAAGATGTACACAATTGGACTAACTAATGTTTAAAAGTCAAACAGAGCTGTTTGGAATTGTTAAGAGAATTGTTTAGAAATGCTGCACTTAAATACAAGTGAAATTGCAGTTGTTTCAGTACCATGGCCAGCGCCCCATGTCCCTCACTTGATGGACAGGTGGATTGTGGCCATGTCTTTGCTTTTATGAATAGTGTTACTATGAACACTGATATTCAGATTTTTGTGTGAAAATATGTTTTCAGTTCTTATGCATGTTATCTAGGTGTAGAATTGCTATATGTTTTGTGGTGTGTTTATGTTTCACATTTGAAAGAACAGCCAACTATTTTTTAGAGTGGTTGTGCATTTTATGTTCCCACCAGGAAACTGTTCCAGCTTAACTTCTTCATCTTCCGCACATCGTCACCCACTGTCTCTGTCTGGCCCTGGCCCTGGAGTTCTGACTAAAGCCATGCTCATAGGTGCACCAGCTTGTCATAGTCTTGGTGTTCCTGTGTCATTTAATGAGTCCCAGGGACCACCATGTGGTGTGCTCATTGGCCATGCCTCTACCTGTACTGGTGAAATGGCTCTTCAGATATTTTGCTCCATTGCTAAACTGGGTCACTTGCCTTGTAATAAACTGAGAGCATATTTTGTTTTTTGGTCTTTTTTCTTTTTTAATATTCTGGATATAAGTCTTCTATCAGATTTGTGATTTGAAATGTTTTTCTCTCAGTGTCTGATGTGAATTTTTATTTTCTTTTTAAAAATTATTTATTTATTTATTTGTTACAGGGTCTCACTATGCATCTTAGACTTGTAGTGATCCTCCTGTCTCCTTAATCCCCAGCGCTGGGATTATGGGCGTATCCCACCATGCCAGGTTTCATTGGCTGGCTTTGGGACCAGCATGACATTTGATACTGGAGATCAAGCCCAGGTCCTTGAACATGCTAGGCAGGCTCTTAGACCACTAAGCTATCTCCCTAGCCCTGATTTTCTTAATGGTGGCTTCTGAAGTGTACAATATCTAGTATTGCTACAGTCCTATTTATTAATATTATTCTTTCATTGTTTATGTTTTTGATGTCCCATCTAAGAAACATGTGCCTGACTCAGGGTTGTAAAGATTTACTCTTGTGCTCTTTACTTAGATTTTTAGTTTTTTGTTCATACATTTATTGATAAATGACTAGTAATGTGTCTTTTTGAAAAAGGTAGATTGACATGTAAAAAGATGAATTATAAGACATAAAAATTAATGTAAGAGAGCCACATTTGTTTTGTTTCTTTTTATGTCTCATGTTAACTTGTTCTTAAATTGATTTAAAATCTGGGATATTTCTTTCTTAATAGATAGATGTGAACCATCTGTGATAAAATGTTATTTATTAACATAAACTGGATGTGTGTGATGATTTTATACTTTCTGCTTTTTTAAATATAAAAATAATTTAAGCAAGAAGCTGCTAATATATTTTAAAGCAAAGTTCTCCCTTTTTTCTTTCTCTCATGAATCCCACTGCTCACAATTAAACATTTTTAGGCTCATATCTATCTTTTCACACTTCTCTGGAGTATAGACAGCTTTTCCCTATGGCTTTCCTCTGGCTCCTATGGAGGATTGCTGTTTGGTTTTTTAAACTAAAGTAAGTCTGTACCCATTTTCATTTTGCAGCTTGTATTTTATTGTTTTATTGTGTAGAATCTACCCTTGTCATTCACTGTAGGTCAACCATTTAGGTAATGGCATTCCTTGGGTGCATGTACAATGTCATGGTTTATCTTCTTCTTTGCTTTTGGACATTTAGATCATGACCAGCTTTTTTTGTTTTAGACTGAATTACTTTGAGCATTTAATGCATGCACATTCTCATGTCAGCACTGTTGTTGCCCTGGTATTACTGGTGGAAGTGGGTCCCTGGGATGCCTCTCCTGGCTCTATGCAGTTTCTCTGTTGTGCTGTGTAAGTGTATGCTTTATGTGTTACATTCTGCAGTCAAATGCTCTGCCACTGAGCTATACCCCCTCTTATGTGTTACATTCTGTTGAGTGACATTCTTCCTATTTCTGACCCATCTACCTTGGGGCAGTGGGTTAGCTAGGGAGGGTGTGCATCATGTGGAAGGGCAGCATTGTGTGCCTAAGAGAGCACTGCAGTCAGAAATCTAGGGTTGTTTTTGACTTTTTACCCTACCTTTTTGCTCTATATTTCTAATAAATCTGTTTTGTGATATTTTCAAATAGCTTTTAGCAATAAGGAATAGTGTTTTACTTTTTATCTGGGTTTCTGTCTAAATGTACTTGTAGAATACTTTTCTGAAGTCTTACGTGTTCGCCTTGTCCTCTAAGTTCAGGGCAGCACGTGGTGTGCCTTCATTCCTGGCAAAAGTGGCATGGCATTGCTTCCTCTGCAGGCTCAGAGTGCACTGCTCCGAGGACTTTTCCTGCATGCCTGGCTTAGCAGGGCTGCATCTTCCTCATCCTCTTATCCTTTATCTGCTCTGCACGAGGCCTTGGCTCTTCATCACTGTCACAGCAGCTCACAGCCTGCTCACTAGTGACCTCCTTTTTCCACACCTGTTCAGCTTGGACACTTCCATTTCCCACTGATGTTGCAGTGTCAGTGTGTTCCAGGCACCTTCTTTCCCTGCTCCACTTCCCCTGAGCAGTGGTATTCCTGCAGTTGCTTCTGTGCCAGAAACACCAGCTCCATCTTTCCGGTTGTTCATATCAGAAACCTTCCTGTGAGCCGGGCGTGGTGATACATGCCTGTAATCCCAGCACTTGGGAGGCTGAGGCAGGAGGATTGTTGTGAGTTCAAGACCAGCCTGAGCTACAGAAGTGAGCTTAAGCCCAGCCTGAGCTGCATACTGAGACCCTGTCTCAAAAAGACAAAAAAAAAAAAGAAAAAGAAACCTTCCTGTGGTCCTTGGTTCTTCTCTTGCCTCAGCGCTGCATGGCTGATCTGTTGACTCTATGTCACAGGGAATTTGGGCTTGAACCCACTCCCAACCCTGCAGCTCTTCCACTGTCCTTGGCATTCTGCCTCCTGGGCATTCCTGGGAGGCACCTGGGTCTCCCATTTCCACTCCTCCCGATGTCGCCTCTGCTTCCTAAAGCAGCCAGAGTGATTACTTACTGCATGCATCTTGTCTTGGTGTATTTCACTGGAGCAAAACTAAGGCACCTATGCTGTTCTCTCCACCATCTGTTTGGCTTTGTGCGGCCCCCCATCCTGCAGTGTTGATGTTCACTCTTCAAAAGTTCCCAAAATGCTTGGCTGCTGCAGGCAGCTTGCAGCCGACTCATCCCCTCGGTCCACTCAGAAATCTGCTGAAATGGCTCCTCATGGAGACTGTTCCACCCTGTACTTGGGTCTCATCCCCCAGCTTTGCTACTGTTCTTCGCTTGCCCATTCTCACTAGGGTCTCTCTTGACATGCTCTTTTCTGCTTGTCTCTTTCTTTGGTGTGAACTCTGCAGCATTTGCTGTGTTAGCTTTGTTTTGTGCCTGGTTCTCGTGTCTTAGAACGCTGCCCCAGCCATGTCATAGGCCCTTGTTGCTGAAGCAGTGAGCAAATGAGGGAGGTGAGGTTTGGCTGGGATGGGCTGAGGGGCTACTGTAGGCTTTGATGTGGATCGGCTCTCACTTCTTGGGTACAGTAAGGCCGTTGCCTTATCTGCTCCTCTTTCCTATGCACTCTTTCCTGTGCACTACAGGTTCTCTGGGAACAGGAGGAAGATCTTAGTCTCTTTGGTTCAGGGCTTAAAACTAGGCATGCCATGCCAAAAATGTGTTCAGTAGCTTGCTTTCTGGGTACATCTAGAATCCAAAGACAAACATGAAAATAAAACTATGCTTTGTACATCTGTTTTTCCTGAGTACAGTTTCCTTAATCATGATCTAAGAGTGCTAGGACATCCAAAAAAGGTTTGGTTCTTGAATCCCCTGAAGTAGTTTCTCCGCTTGCTGTGTGTCTGTGGTCATGACTTTGTATTTGTGAATGTGCCTCTGCACATGCACTCAGTTTCCTGGGGAAGGAACTCACTTTCTTCAGAAGCGTTCAGGGGCTTGTGGTAGTGTGGGCTGCTCACTAGCAGGTGAGCTGAGGCAGTCAGGCCTGAGAGTGATGACTCTGTGGAGTGGTAGACGCTTCTCATAGCAGATTAAGAACTGCAGTCTTAATAATCTGAGTTTGGTAATTTCATGCTAAGTTAGGTATGGAAATGCTCTGTGCTCACGTTGGAGGGGAAGGGTTAGCATGTTGGTTGAGCCTGGCCTGAGCTCTGTAACCCTTGTTAGTCATGTTGTACCTTCCACAAATCTTCCCTTCCCTTCCCGACTCCTTGGGAGCAGATTCTTTGTAGTAGTTGACCAGGAAGAACATTGCTGTGAGCTGTGCCCTACAATGTTCTTATGAACCCATTTGATGATGGTGTTTTTTTGTTGTAGGGTTTGAAAAATACTATTAGTGCTTAATGAGTTAACCTTTGAGTCCTGTAGTGTAGTTGACATTAATGAAATTTAAGGTTAAGTTTTGTGCTGGGGATTGTTGACTTGGTTTTGGGGTTTAATCTGTTCCTGTTATTACACACTCCAAATTAATTAGCCAAGTACCACTATGAATATAAAAAAATGTAGTCATCATTTCAGGAGTTGGTTTTGCCTTGTTTTTTGTTTCCTCATTATGTGATGTTGAAAGAAAACTGTTTTCCTCATTAGGACTCTAGTCACTATGATCTTGATGTTGACCCCTGAATTAAATGCTTGTTCTATGGTCTAAATGGGCCTCTTACTTTACTTTCTACTCAGTGATCTCCTTAGAGTAGTCTCTTTCAGAAAATCTTCTTATCACACACATTTCCAAGTATGTGAATTTCATTTAACTTCTGTATTAGTTCCTCTTCTCTCATTGCTGGGTCAAATACCCAACACTCAAAATGAGTTAAGGAACAAAAGTTACTGGCGGTTTCAAAACACTGGAGGAGAGGCTGGGATGCTGCCGTGTCCAGGAGGACCCTCTTCACACCTTCAGGAGAGGCCACCAGGCCGGGGGTGAGTAGGGAGGTACATGCTGTCAGTTTGGTGGTTCTTGCCTGTCTGGCCTACCCCTCAAGCCCTGCGCAGGTCCTTTGGCTCTGCCTCTTGAGCCATTTGCTGCTCCTCAAGCAGCAATTGCTCCATGATTTACATGAGCTTTGGGGGGGGGACAAGTAGATACAAACCATAACAACTTCTGAAACAGTCTTCTACCTTTCATGTGTTCTAAAGATCTGTCTTGAGTCAGCCCATCCATAGGAAGTGAAGGGTAAGATCTTTATGAAACAGAGTGATGCTTTTATGGCTCACATATTTTTTATGTGACAAGGTATCTTTTAATTGGTTTGATCCATCTTTGAATGAAATTGTGTTCTGTTTAAGTTCTTATATATGTATATTTTTAATTCTGTACTTGAATTGATTATATTAAAATCACTGAGTATGCTCTCTCAATTAAGAATGTTCTAAAGATGAACAGAAATTGAAAATATGGCATAAAAGCCTATTTGAATAACATTTACCTGTGTAGACAGAGCATACTAGGCTTTTGGAGATGTGCCTTTACGCATTTAAATGGCATAGTAAGGTCTTACATCTGTAGCTCCAAACAGCAGAAGTTTTTATACACTCTTGAGGATGTAATAAACAGATAGCTCCTCAGCTCCTGAGCAGTATATGTATCATGGGAAACATACCAGAATTATGTATATAGTCTTATGAATGGATAGAAGAATGGTAATATGTGGCTTTAAGATTCTGTGTAGAGCAAAAACATGTCACATCAAGAGACCTAGGGGAACATTTTGTAACCTTAGAGTAGGCAAAGATCTTGCAAATGTGATACAAAAGCAATGATCACAAAGTCAAAAACTTGAATTAGATAATTTAAAATATGATTAAGATGATGGAAAAGAAAACCCACAGAATAATAAAATACATTTATAATTCATAATGTAATAGAGCATATGTATCTAGAATATACCCAAATCTTGTGTACATAGTGAAGACAGACAGGCTGTAGAAAAACAGGCAAAGCCTGCACTGAGCAGCTTTACAGAGAAATCTCAGGTGGCCCAAAAATGTATGAGATGTTCAACTTCCTGGATAACCGCAGAAGTGCAAGTCAAAACCACAGAGAGGGGCCAGGGAGATGGCTCAGTGACAAGCGCAAAGGTCTGAGTTCCATCCCTGGTTCCACCAAAACACACACACACACACACACACACACACACACACACAGAAGTGTTAAATACTTCCCAGAGTCACTCAAGGAAAAAGGCATGAAATACCATGTGTTGGTATAGATGTGGGGCCACCAGTGTTCAGTGTTGCTGGTGGGACTGCAGCGTGATCTGGCCACTTCAGGTGGATTTCCAACTCAGTTTAGTAAGTCTGGCCAGATGCATACTGTATGCCTTAGCAGTTCTGCTATTGGATATTTACCCAGAAATTCATAATCTGTTCATCAAAAGATGATTGCCAGTATGTTCAGGGCAGCATTATTGGTATTTGCTCAAAGTTGGGTCTACCCAAGTGCTCTTCCATAGAAAAATGGGTAAATAAGTCCTGGTTATTCACAAGTCTAATATGACACAGCAGTGTATTGAATCTTTAACTGTCTGCAAAAATAGGAATAAATTTGTGTTGAGTGAGATAAGATGCCCAAGAGTGCATAATTCTGTTCACATAAAGTATGAAAGCACACCAAATAGTCCATGCTGCTGCAATCTAGGACAGTGTTTGCATCTGAGGAAGCACACTTCTGGGATTCAAGTAGTGACCCAGTTTTCTGTGTTAAAAATTGACTAGTTGCGTGTATGGTCTGTGTGCCCTCTTTGGAAAATGTTGATGACAGAAACAGTTTTTTTTTTTTTTTAAAGATCTAAAGCCAGCAGCTTGCAGGTAGAGTCCTTTCCCAGCATATGTGAGGCACTGTGGGGGTTAGCAGAAAAGACCTGGACAAGGCATGGTATTGCATCCCTGGTCCCAGCTGCTCACAAGGCGAGGGACAAGCCTCCTTTGAGCCCAGGAGTGCACGGCCAGCTGAACAGCACAGTAAGACTGCATCTCAGAATTTTAAAAAACACCCTACACATGTGGGTTAAAGACAGACGATATGCCCACAATTATTGCCTTTATTCCTGGGTCTGTGAATAAATATTCTTTCCCCTCTACTGTTTTGACTATTTAAGGCTTTCTTTTGTGAGTTTATGGGTTTTATAACATAGAAAAATAAAGGAGTTTAAATAAATGCACATACTGAATGTGGGGAGAGGGCAGCACCTGGAAATGGGAGGACCTGAAGGGACAGCCCAGGGGGGAGCCTCAGGCTTGAGCTTTACTCCACACTCCAGAACATACACAGTATCACAGACCCATCCCTCTGCCTCCGTCTGTAATCTCAGGTCATCGCTGCTTTAATCAATCAAGTTATAGATCACAGAAAATGTTGTGGCTATTATAAAGTTTTTTTTGCTTTTAATGGCAATTAAGGGCTAGGAAAATCTCCAGAAGGATGCAGCCTTCAGGAACATTGGAATCAATAACTTTTAAAGTATAGAACAGTATTTTAGATGTGACTCCCATGGGGCACAGGCTGGATAGGATCTGGGAGCAAGCTGGGCTGCAGCGCTGCACTGACTATGCAAAGGTGCACCTTGGTAGTGTGGACGCTTAACCTTGTTACCATGGAAAAGCACACCAGAGACAAAAAGGTATGTCCCACCAGCAAGAGCACCTCACATGGAGAGTTATGGTCTCCACTGCAGTTCCCCGCCTGAAGCTCATGTGTTGTGTGCAGGAATGTGGAGGAGACCAGGTCACTGGCGGAGGGGAGGCTCAGCTTCCACTGCAGGGGCCATGCAGGTGAGAGGAAAGCTGCAGTGGTAGGCTCATCCTGAAGCCCAGGGAATTGCCAGAAAGTACTTCTACCTCTGATAGTTGGCCTCTGCCTGATCACCCCTGATACCAGCAATTTCACATGATTTTCCCTTTATTAACATACCCAGCCTCCTTCCTTCCCTCCCTCTCTCCCTTCCTTTTTGTCTTTTTGAGGTAGTCTCACTATGCAATTCAGGCCTTGAGCTCGCTTTGTAGCCCAGGCTAGTTTCAAACTCACAATGATCCTCCTGCCTCAGGCTTCCAAGTGCTGGGGTTACGGGCATGTGCCACCATGCCTGGTTTACTATCTATTCTTCTAGGTTGTTTTCATAGTTAAGTTCTTACTTATAATCTTGTGTTTAGTTGATAGTCTAAGTTCAAAACTCATTAGAAGCCTCATGTGGTTTTCTGTGATTGATTTCATGTTAACAGCAGTCTAGAATAAGTACAGGCAGCCACTAGCAGCCAGGGCCTGGGTAAACTGCGGGCACTGCACAGCTGACATGTTTCACTTTAGAGTAGGAATAAAATGGAGATTTATGCAAGAGTCCTCAGATGAGTGGTTCATTTTCTGTTGCTGTGAATTCTGAAACTTTAAAACAATTATAGATGGCTATCTGACAAATGTGCCCACAGGGCAGAAGTCTGGTGGCTGTCTGCCCAGTCTCCCAGGCCCAAATCCAGACACTGAAAAGGGAAGAATGCTGGTCCCTGCTGCCGCTAGGGTTGAACCCTGTGACTATGGACTGATGTCCGCATTACTGTGCTAGGTGTCACCTCAGGTCAAATCAGGCCAGAAAGATGGTGTTTTAAATTTCTCTGTCCTCATGTCTTATTATCTGGCCATCCTGAGAAGTCACATTGTCTCCTCTGCTCTTTACTTACATTACACATTTCTGTTCTTACCTTTTTCCTTGTCAATGAAGGCTGAGCTGGACAGTCCAGGCAGTGGCTCAGCTGATCTGTTACGCTGGACAACTGCCGCCACCACGAAGGTTCTTTCCAGCACCACAACGACCACCAGGGCCGTGCTGCAGGCTGTCAGTGACGGGCAGTGGTGGAAGAGGTCTCTGACCTACCTTCGCCCTCTCCAGGTGAGCCGAGCATGGTGTTCCAGGGCTCTGGCTTACATCCGTTCTTAGCACTGCTGCACCTTTGTGGATGAATACAATCTTGGGGAAGACTAGGCCTCCTGTGGGGTTGGAGGGGGATCATCTCTTTCACAGAGGGAAATACACACCTGTGGGGTGATTGCAAAGGGCACTGGCACACACTATAGTGTGGTGTGCCTCACAGGTAAGAGTTAAAATTGGTGGCGTGAGAAAAAACGCTTACTTGCTTTTTCTGTACTTCTGGATTGTAGTGGGCAGAATGAGGAGTGGGTCAGGCAGTGTCTTAGAACCTCCTTCCACTCTGGAAGGAGTGTTGGGGTACATGGAGCAGCTGAGCTGGCTCAGAGGGGCATTTTAGCCGTTGCTTTCCCTGCTGTCTTCTCTGTGTTCTCACATTTGCAGGCCTTTAATCTCATGTTAGAAAACCGTATACATTTTAATTCTTATTCCAAACACTCATGGAATTTCCCACCCATCCATCCATCCATCCTTCATCCGTCCTCATCCGTCCAGCACATACTCTTCTGCAGGTTAAGTGCCATGCTCTACAGTGGGACAGAATAGGTGACACTTGCATCTGATCCTCTCCCAGGTGGCACTTCCCCTTCTCTAGTAGAAACACAGAAAAGCATCTGTGTGGTGTGATGGTGGTGAGGTTTGTGAAGGTAAGTGAGGAAAGCTAGTGGATCCGAGTGACACTGGAGAAGGAGGTGGAGCAAGGGAAAACTTAGGTTCCTCAGAAAAGCACCACTTTGGTCAGAATATGATTGAATTAAGTAGAAAATTGCACAGCCTTCCGGGGCACACACTTGATGTCCTATAGAACATAAAGTAGTTGTCCTCATTATTTTTCTGTCATTGCAGAGACAAATACCTAACACGCTGAGTTAAGACGGAAAAGGTTTATTAAGCTCACAGTTTGCAGAGGGTTAAGTCACGGTGACTGGCTGCAAGGCAGGGCGGCACATGGCAGAGGTGGGTGTTGGGTGGGAGAAATGGTGGAGAGGTAGGCAAGAGCGAGCAAGGGCCGGTCCCAGCTCTCTCTCTCCCTTCTATCTTACCGGCATCCTGAGGTAGGCAAGAGCGAGCAAGGGCCGGTCCCAGCTCTCTCTCCCTTCTATCTTACCGGCATCCTGAGGTCAAGCAGCACTTACAGCCTTAATCCGAGCACCCTTGAAGCTAGGTTGCACCACTAGTCCATCCCAGTGTCACACGCTGTAGAACCAGCCACCTCTGAAGAAGCTGCCTGACTGCATGAGGCTTTGGGGAACACTGATACAGTAGTAGGCAAGTGTGTTTGAGCAGTTGTAGGCCAGCGGGAGGAGGATGGAGGAAGAGCAGAGGGGCAGTAGAATCCCAGCTCCAGAAGTGCCATGTGGCCACAATTTGACACAGCTGAACAACTCTGGGGATGGAGTCTCTGGTCAATGTGCCTCATAGTGAGATCCTGTTGATGTTGTGCCGGAGCTGCTGGGAGGAGTGAGGGGAGAAGAGAGGCTGTGAGCAACAAGTAGGAAGAGGTGGTTGGGCCGTGTGTGGCCCTGCTGACCCTGCACATGTCGACACACAAGGAAGGGGAGGCTGAGGGGAGTGAGCCTCACAGCTGGATGGGTGCAGATGCCTTGGCCTGACCCTGAGATGCTGTACACTTGACTCTTGGGTGAATCTGGCTATCTCCACTCCTTTGTACTTCATAGTGGATTGTGATTGTGAGCATTTTCCTTTTCTCCCCTTTGGACATTTTAAATGGTTTTAGTCTTAGGTAAAATTTTAACACTACCTATTTGTCTCCATTTCTTTATCAGTGCTAAGACAAAATACCCAACACCTACAAGTTAAAGGAGGAAGGGTTTGTTTGGGTTCAGGGTTCTTAGAGATTTCAGTTGGAAGTCAGTATGCCAGATGGGCAGTGCAGGGAAGAGACCACTCAGAACATAGCAGGCAGGAAGAGGGCTCTGGGGAGAAGGAAGTCTATACATGAGCACACCCATTGTATCTGCTGTCCAGGCCACACCCACAGGGACCCTCCTCCTTCCTCCAGACCCCACCTCCTAACATCACATCCAGAGGTGAGGTGACCCCTTCAGTGAAGTGATCTAGTGAAATATACCCACAGTCCAGTGTCACACGCCCATGGTCTAGTAGCACACACCCACAAGCCAGTGTCACACCTATGATCCAGTGCCGCACTCCCATGGCTAGTGTTACCCTCTCCATCTAGACTTCTCCCCCAAGGCCACATGTGAGCACATGAGGCTTTAGAAGGGACTCTGTATGTGAGCCCTGGCCCTGAGCCAGCGCTTTGTAAGATTGGCTGTCCCTGTTAGAGTAGCAGCAGCTTTGCTGTTTCACTAGTTGTGTTTGGTAGAAAGCAGTTGCACAGCATCTGGTGGAATGTCTCTTGCCAAATTCTTCCAGCAAGGAATGTTCAAGTCAAAGAGGGAAGATAAACTCTCCTAGGGAGCCCATAGGGTCATTCTCAGGGTGCTGAAAACAAAAGGTGTCTATGAGTGAGGATATTTGTGCAAGAGACAGGGAAAGAGGCAGTGTGCTGTCATCTTCTTGGGGTCAGGCTTGAGCAGTGGCTGGCTGAGCTGGGCTGGGGAGGGCAGATCCCTCCAGCAGCCTGACTGGCTGGGTGACCATTGACACTAGAGTGCAGGGGGGATGGTGAGCATGGAGTGGAAAGTTAAGGCTGATTAACACCTCAAAGCCTGAAGTGTTATTCTGCTCCTTGATCTTCCAGCAGGGCAGCAGCATGCACATGACATCTGGGGTAGTTGTGCTGTGACAAGGACTTGCTTTTATGTGACATTGATTGCTTGGTGCTTCAGACTAAGCGAGGCCATACTGGCCAGAAAGCAAGAGGTGCTAGCTGCAGGGTCGAAGTTCTGCTCCTCGGATGTGCTGTCACGCCTAGGCCCCCATTAAGTGTCTGTGCTCCACGACCCATCCAGTCTCAGAGACACATCAAGGTTGCATTGAAATCCACTTTCCTTCTCTACCCCTTGCTCTTTTTACTCACTGTTCTACTTGGTTTTGTTTAGGGGCAAGAATTTGGTGGCTCTTATCGAGCTGGAACTGTAGCCAATGAAGACCTAGGAAGGCAAGGATGCCATCCTTTTTATGCGTCGGTCATCTCGAGTCCTTCTGTTCCTGAGGTAAGGGCAGTGTCCCTAAAATGACAGGTTTCACTGTCATTTACCATGGACATGTAAAGGAAGTCCGAACTCCCCCTGCAGATGTACCTCTTAGGCTTGGCTGTTGCTTATGCCTTTGTGGCTATATGTGTGTGGTTTCATCCACACAATGACATGAGATGAAAATCATCCGAAATGGTAAAATGGCATGTGTGGTAGTGAGAAGGTGCTGTCCACATTGCCAGAAGCCACAGTGTCCTACAGTTGTTTTCTAAAGACAGGCTCTTAGAAAAGGCATGCATTAAAATGTGGACGTTGCTTCTGTCTAGCCTGATGTGACCTTTGACACCAGTCAGTGGTTCACTGTGGAGAGCTTTGCGGAGGTGCTGCTGAGGACTGGGAAACTGGCGGAGGCTGAGCCGGATGGGAAAGGAGTGTTTCCAACCACAGAAGGTAAGCGAGGTGGCTCCTGACCCTGACTGCTCACTGGCCTGATTGGGCACGCAGATGGGGCTGGAGTTCCCAGTAATTTATTGAGAAGCTGGCGTTTTCTAGATGCCTGTGCAGAGGGTTTTTTTTTTTTTTTTTTTTTTTTTTTGTATTTTAGGGAAGGGTCTACAGGGTATTCAGGGTCTCACTACTAGATTGGACTCATAGTGATCTGCCTGTTTTCAGCCTCCCAAGAGTTGGGATTACAGGCAGGCGCTACCACACCCAGTCTTAATTGCCTTCTTAGCGTGCCCTGGGGCAGAGCTAGCATGGCAGGCCTGGGGATCAAATCCCTGGCCCTGTACCTGTTTGCAGATGCTTTAATCTGTTGAGCTATTTGGCCAGCCATCTGCAGTGAGGATTTAAAAGGATGCATGAGGTACAATTCTTAGCTTTAAATGCCTAATTTTGAGAACAGTTCCTCTAACAAATTATGTCTTATGCTTAATGCCTATTTATTTCCTTCCTATTTTTGTGCTTAATCAATTACAAATTTGCATCTTATTCTAATGATTTTCTTTTTCATTAGTGTTTTGTTCTGTAATCCAGGCTGGCCTTGAACTCACTATGTAGCCTAGTTGGCCTTGAACTCACAGCCATCCTCCAACCTCAGCCTCTTGAGTGCAGGGGTTCTAGATGTGCACCACCACAACCAGCCAATTTTAAGAATTTTCTATTTGGTGGCATAGCGTTAGCTCTAGAGTTACTGGAAAGGAAGGAAATGTCTATGAGTTTATCCATGGTGGCTTGCTGCCTGTACTTTCTCCTTAGTGTCTTTATGTTTCTTCAAGGTCCAGAGTAGATCTCTTGACTTTTTCTTTCCTTTTGCTCTCTTTTGTGCTGTCCTAGTGAGTACCTCATGGTTTAAAGGTTGCTGGAGACCCAGCCATCAGGTCTGTGTTCTGGGCTATCACTGAGAGGAAGGGGTGTATTTTTCTTGGAAGTCTTATCTGCGAGTCCCATTCACATATTCCCGTCCCCTTACCACCAGTGCCCTGGGACAGTGCCAGACAGGCTGCCTGAGCAACTTCCCTGTGGGGTGTAAAGGCTGGCAAGTATATGTGGGAAATGGAACTGCCATTTCCCCCAAAACTGATGCTATAAACATTTTTATATAATTATTTTTTTAAATCAGTATTCACATTCGGGAAGAAAGGTAAGTGCTACTTCCCCAATCATTTATGTTGATCTTAGAATGTTGGAAGCTTTTATTTGATTCTAGGGTACATGTTTTCCTGCTGACTATGTTTAATCTTGCAGTTTGGGCAGTGTTTGTTGCTTTTCCGCAAGGCTGTTAGGTAATTCCTGGTGGGTTTAACAGTTGATGTTGCCTTTGTATGAAGATTGTAGTACCATTATTCCTCCTCTATGAATTAGTCTTCATTGATTGTTGCTTTTCTTTTTATTGTCTTGGCTGCTCATCCAACCCCAGAATGCAGTGCCAGTCACTGTGCATCAATAGTATGATAGCTGGGGATTTTGTACGCTGGTTCACAGGGTGTTCTCATTTCATATTTCTCCTGCTGGCTTCATGTGTAGATGTGAGATGAAGCAAAAGGTAAACCAAAAAGGAAACAAAAGATGGAGCCAAGGGACCTGAGGTCTGAGAGATGGGCCCTTGTGTGTGGGTTGCTGTGTGCTGTAGTGTCGCTGTTGGCAGAGGTGGAGAGCACTTAGGCAGGAGACCTGACCTTGTGGATGCTTCTGCCAGGACTCAGGGCTCCAGGACAGTCACTTAGGTGGGAGGCTGAGAGCGCTGCGACCTCATAGAGGAGTCTGAGGACAGGCTTCCTCCCTATTGCACTCAGGGAGTCACTCGTATCTGACTTCCTCTGTTCTCTGGGCTTGCTATAAGCTTTGTATTTAATTACATGTATTCAGAGATGCCAGTGGCCATTCTGAGGGGTGTGTGTGTGTGTGTGTGTGTGTGTGTGTGTCTGTCTGTCTGTCTGTCTGTCTGTCTGATCCAGAACTCAGTGAGAGGAAGATCCTGCCCTGGAGTGATGTTCCCAGGTCTCTCCTCTGTGTCCTCATTGCTCTTTCAAGCTGGTTTTGTCTTGTTTTGGGTTGTTTCTGTGTAGCATGTTTCAGGTCTATAGCA
>PVKA01033526.1:0-24300 GCA_004027165.1 Ctenomys sociabilis
CTCTCCACAGAAGCAGCCTCAGCATCCAGAGATCAGCCCACTCCCCCTGCATGGGTCACTGAGGTGAGTGAGGGGCCTCCTCCCCCTCTTCCCTCTCACTGATACTGGAATAGGACATGACAATGGGCAACCACACTCTTACCATCTGAGAAATGGGACAGTGGCCTGTCCACAGGGATGACTGAACAGACTCATGGTGCAAGGGTCCTGGTGACGCCTCTCTGGGGTGCTGTGGATGCCAGGTCAGACGTAGGAACAGCTGAGCCCAGGCAGGAAGGCGTGGATGCGAGCTGCCTCCCCCTCACCTGTGAGCCCCAGGACTGGAACTGCTTTCTGGGTTTCTCACCGCATTCAAGGGGCACAAGCAAAGGTCAGATATTCTAGTTGCTCCTTGTTCATCTCCCAGCAAATGACATCAAGTGTGTTTCAAAGAAAACAGAATAGTAGAAAAAAAGAAAGCTACGTTAAAATTTGTTTCTCTTCTTCTATGCCCTCAAAAACAAACAAACAAGCAAATTGGCTTCTAGAACACAGCCTCAAACGTTCCTCAAAGAATCAACAGTTTTTTGATGATGGAAGTATGAATAATCAAACATATGGATTACATTTCCTTAAATTATGCAGCACCTACAAACCAGGAGGGGAGGACGGGTGCTGGGAAAATGTTTTTCACATTTTATTAAAACCTGAAGGCTGTTGGAATACTTTTACAACTACCACACATGAGCACACATGGACAGGGACGCACACACACACACATACACACACACACACACACACACACACACACAGTCCCTACCCAAGCAGTGAGCTTTTTCTCACCCAGCTCAAATTCCTCAGCGCAGGCTCCTCTGCACATTAACAGGCTGCTCACCTGCTGGCCACAGGACCTTGTGTGATCACCCAAGCCCAAGGAGCTCATCCTAGCGGGGCAGAGGGGCAGGGGACAGATGGAGGGAGATATGGAGACACTCTGAAGACTGTCAGGTGGTCCCATGAAGCTGTCCCTGCCTGGAGAGCAACAGGGCCGGTGGCCAAAGACCCCAGCTCCCACCTCCAAGCTGCCATTCCCCCAAGGCCAGCTGTGCATGCCTCAGCAGGAAAGCAGACCCTCTGCCTACAGAAAGGGATGCTCTGACAATACAGAGTCTAAGGATTGGAGCACTAAACATTTTAAAAATTATTTTTAATTTATGTATTTAGTCTCGCTGTACAGCTTGGACTCAGTGATCTTCCTGTTTCAGCCTCCCTACCACTGAAATTGTAGGCGTGTACCACCATATCTGGTTTCAGTGGCTGGCTTGGCAGGCCTCATACAGCAAGTGGTTCTGGGGATTGAACTTGGGACCTTGCACTTGCCAGGCAGGCACTTAGACCACTGAGCTATCTCCCTGGCCCATAACACTAAAACATTTAGAATAGTGCTAATGTTTGTTTTAAAAGAGACAGCACCCAAGAGAGGGAAGAGGCCAAGAGGGAAGAAGGGAGTGAAACAGAGAAGGAACAATGTGCTAGAGAGCTTGAACTGGGGCTTAAAAGTCACCCGCTGATCCTCGGGGTCAGGTACAGTATTACCTTTTACAGAAGTCTGTTTTGAAAAGCAAATATTCCTAACATTTATAGCTACATTCAGATGTATTGTGTGTTTACGCATCCTATATGCCTGGCTGCATGTTACATCATCTAATCCTTTGGACAGTCTCTGATTTCTTGGAGTCAACATGGGGAAAAGTGACAATGGAACACAGAGCCAAAAGGTAGAGCCCTCTGGGGGCACGAGGCAGGAACAGCTCGCCACCTGTGGCTTGGTCCCTGGAAGTACTGCACAGGTAAGGTCCACACAATGACTCTTTAAGAAACACTCACCATCCCTGAGTTGTCATTTTGTAAGAGAGGACACTGACAATAGGCCTGTTGTGTGTGTGGGGGGGACCACATGTGCCACCACTCAGTGAGCTTCTGTACTCTGCATGCACCTCAGCCTCCTGGGTGCGCAGACAGGAGGCAGCCAGAGGCGTCTTAGCGCAGGAAGCAGCTGTGAGATTCAGGCTGTCCTGTGGCTTCCTTGCCTGCAAAGGTCTACGAAGTCCAGGGAGCCTGGACAGCCATCATCAAGTGACTAACTGTTCTCTAGGGGTGGGTATCCAGGCTGGCATGGGCTTCACCACATTGCTCAAGCCCAGAGCCGCATCGTGCCGGATGCCAGAGCTTGCAGGAAGCAGGAGAGAAGTCCACTTTGGCCCCAGCCAAGAAAGGGGGCAGGGAAAAAGCGGAGTGAGAAAGAGCAACTACAAAGCCCACTTCCTGGAATCTGGCAGATGCCAGAGGAGGCATCAGAGAGTGAGTAATTCTGCAGCCCAGACTCTGAGGGCTGCAGCCTGGGTCTGTGCCAGAAGTGGCAGTGTGGGAGGGCTCCTGGACAGGATGGGGACAGCTCAGTGTGAGTCAGGACCGCCCTCCGCTCCAAGGGTCTCTGCAGGTGACACCCCTCCCAGAGGGCCTCCCACCAAGGACCGTGTTCCCTCAGACCCTCAGTGGCCTTCGGTGGAAGTGACCTGGTGGGAAATGACACGCCAGTTCTGGGGTCTAAGTAGCAGACTGCAGAGACATGATAGAGCCAGTCAAGCACCAGGTACCAGTGGAGGCTCAGAGCTTCACTGCTGAAATCCTGCAGTGAAACAAGAGCCATATGCACTGTGAACTCTTGGGTCCCAACCTGTGCTAAGTAGGAGCTGGGGCCAAAACCCTCACGGGGCTGTTGATCAAATGACCTGGGACGGTGATGAGCTGTTTCCCCTCAACAAGATTGTGGAGATGTCTGACCACACCAGGAGTTACTCTGAGGACCACAGCAAAATCCTGACCCAGAATTTTGTGTCCAGAAGTTGGTTTGAGTCCCAGTCATGTCTCTGATTCACTGTGTGACTATGGACAAATGTCTTACCCTCTCTGGGCTTCAGTTTCTTAGGATCAGAAAGAACCAATCTAAAAGGATTGTAATGAAGACTGCATGAGATAAACAATAGACCTGCCCCCTTATTGGAAAGGCACAGAAATGAATACACATCTATTGTTTTTGTAAAATGTATTCGGTTGCTACAGGGTCTCACAGTGATCCTCCTGCTTTCATCCTTCCTGGGATTATGCCAGACTCTGTACCAGCTCAGCCCACCATGGGGTGGGGCCAGCAGGGCAGGTGGTACCATGGTCCCTGCACTTGCCTAAGCAGGCACTTTATTCTGGTAAGCTATCTCATTGGCCTACAAATGGTACTTGGAAATGCCCTAATAAAGTGTTTCACCCTCTGTAGGGTCTCAATGGTTTGTGATTATTGTTGTTATTATTTTCATCAAATGTGGTACATGTAAGTTATTGGTAAGAGTTAAGAAATTGTAATTGATAAATATGCAGTTTATTGTACTTACACAGGCTCTAGATCTGGTAATTAATTAATACAACTGCTGTCTTCTCAGGCTTTGGAACCTCAGCTCAGAGCAGCGCAAACTTGCTTACTGGCTCTGAGTTAGTCTTCCCAGTGAGCAACACCTGGGTCTTCCCAGTCCACGGGCCGAAGGGTCAGGAAGGAGACGCAGTGGGGATAGGGAGCCCGGCTTCCATGAATTCTGAGCTGCCTGGGGAGCCTCCTTCCTAGCTTCCGGCTGAGTATGGTAGCCCGGTGCGAAGCGCTAACTACCTGCTCTTCACAGAGACCTCCGCCTGGTTGAGGAGCCAGATGGGCCAGGCTACCCTGGTGCCACCCGGGTCCTGAGCCCTCCTTCCTGTTCTCACTTACAAGCCACCTCCTTAGCCTCCATCTCCCCACCTAAATGCTGCATTTACAGTCCCCACAGGGCCTTTGTAAGGCAATGAGGACGGTGTCCAGGCCACAGTAGTCACTGTCTCCCATGAGCTCAGCTGTCACTTCACTGCTGCTAGACATCTGCATCCACCCCAGTCCCACAAACGGCCCATCAGAGGAATGGTAGTGCAGAATTAGAGCCAGCTCCCGAGAAAGAAAAAGCTACCTGCATCCAGATGTGTACCTGGCACTGGCCACCGGCCAGGCCACTGGCCCCTGGCCACATGATATCAGTCTGCCCCACTCCTCAAGCAGGGTAAGAGTCCAGTGTTCTTGCAAAGGAGAAAGGGTGACTCAGATGCGTCCCCAAGTTGGAAGAACCAAAAACACAGCCAAGGCATCTTTTCCCAAGCACAAGTACTTTAATCACACCAGATGCCCTTGGGGAGAACCAGGGAAAGAGGGCTCTCATGGGACACACAGACAGCGTGTGGACACCTAGGGACATGGGCTCTCTTCCCCTCCTCTTTCCTGATGTCAGCAGCCCCAAGGGTCACTTTTGAGCCCTCCTAGCAGATAAAAGAGTCACAAAGTGTCTCCCACCTCTGGCAGGCTCCAGCTTCACTTGTCACCTGAGGAACCCACACCTGTGTTTATGGCAGCCACAGAGTCAGTCAGCTCTCAAAAGCCTCATGAAACTCAAATTCCTGACCTTGGGAATGACAAGGAAGTGACTTCTGCTTCCCAACCCACTTCAATGATAGATAAATGACTTCAACCCAAGACTTGAGAAGGTAGCTAAGAATCATCCACTCCTCCACTCATTCACTCTCTAAATATACCATGAGTCCTCCTCTCCCCTAGGACTTACTGAGTGTTGGGGATTTGGCACCACTTGCGTAAGGAATCTCCATCTGAAGAGAAAGGTACAGAAGGCAGGAGTGACTACTTCCTTAGGGGCAGCCACAGGAGGCCAATAAACTCACAGGCAGAGGAGGTATCCCATGGGATACAGAGGACAAGGGGGAATATTGCATCCCCTGCGGCAGGAACGTTATGCACAGACATGAAGGGAGCGAGCTGTGCATGGCTTGGAGAATAACAGAAAATGCCCCCCAGCCAGTACACTACTTAGCTGCTCACATAATAGTTCCTGTTCCAGTTGCTCCCATCTCTTAGCAACAGCTGGTCATGGGGATGCCTCGCTAGTCACCATGATGCACATTGTGTGAACCAATCCCCAGCTTACAAGCCATTCTGCCTCTGTGCTTCCTGCTTGCTTCTCCCATAGAAGCCCTCAGCCAGCAGAGATTAAGGTCTGTTATTCTGGGAATGATCCAGGCCACTGTCTATTGACATAAATAAATTTTTCTCCACATCCTGGGTGTTGTTTCCATTTGCCACTGCAGGAGCACATAGTGGAGTGAGACTCACAGGGGACAGAGCAGGGAAGCAGAGTCTGAGTCTTCAGACAAAGCAGGACTTGAAAATCCCCTTAGGGGGTGAATCAATACTGCATATTTTATTCATGCCATCTCCTGGTTTAACTCTCTACACGGTTCATCTTCATGCTTACAGTCTTCGCCATCCAAGAGCTCCCCCCCAGCACACGAGAGCTGAGGCTGTTGATCATTAAAATAATAATACCCTTAGCTTGTAATTGTGTTGAAATTCCCTCTCTACCTAACTCCAGTAGATTATTTACTAATGCTGTCTCAGCACCAAGGACAACGCCAGCACCCAGCAGGTTTTCCTGATAAACACGCAGCAGGTGACTCCAGGAATGTTGATTTCTGCTGCTCAGTTGGCCAAGTGCTTCCATACACAGTTAAGTCTCAAGATGCCTGTGAGGCAGGGACTCCCTGCTAACCAGTGACCCATTTCACAGGCAGGAAAACCAGGCCAGAGAAGAGACTTCTCACAGCAACACAGAGACATGCAAGGCAGTGGGGCTGGCAACCACTGACCACTGTGGAATTCAGCAAATGCTGTTTGCAAGCCTCAGTGGCCTGGGAAGGCACAAGGACTTGGTGTGGAGACCATGGATGCGCCTGCTCCCCGCCACATCTGTCACCTGGGACTTCGCCCCAGTAGTACTGGGTATCATCGCTGGGCACTCACTGCCAGCAGCCTCGCCCGTGTGTCCCAGCCTTCACAGAGAACTGTGAGCGCAAGCCTGGATCCCGGGCCCACTTAACAGACGAGAAAATGGAGTGGAAGTGCTCCCGCAGTGTGTGTGTGCTTTCTCAGAGTCAGCAAACAAGGAGCTAGGACTGCAACCAAGGACTCCAAAACATTCTTCTTCATGGCTCCTTCTGAGGGGCCACGAATGATAACGGGCATTTCAGAGGATCACCAGTGGGCTCTGAAGTAGGGAGAAAAAAGGAAGCTTTTCTTCAGCACTGTTCCACTTCCACTCCACAGTACTGAGATTTTCCCAGGAGCTGGAGAAGGGAGTGGCCTGCTCTTACCAGATTAGTATGAAATAGTGGCAGAGCACAGGCTGGACACAGAGGCGTCTAGCAACCACGTAAGTCTGTTCCTCCTCAACTGCATGCCTCTGAAGCCAGATACCCTCTGAGGATCAGGTGCTGACTGTAAGGAAAGGGCCAAAATTAATAAATTCCACAATCATTTCAAACTTTGGTCCTGTGACTCATCTGGACTTTTTTTTTTGAAGTCTTGTCCAGGCTTTTCTGGAAGATCTTGCTTATGTGTTATTTTACAAGACTGGCCTCACCCACAATTTACCAGGCTCACATTTCTCCCCCAGGGAATCCTAAGAGGTTTCTAATTGATGAGCAAGCTTATTTTAAAATTCAAAGAGGATAGTGATTGTTTTTCTCCCTTGCACAAAAACCAGGCTATAGCAATAGTAATCGAAAATCAGCTCCTGTGTTAGAGAGCTTAGCAAGCTGTGGTGAGAAGGGTCTCGAGGGTCAGCCCCACTCTGGCAGTAGCAGGGACTCTTCCCTCAGCCTCAATTTCTCCTCTGTCCAGTGGTGAGTTTCACAGGGCCTGTTTCGCCCAATTAACATACTTTTTTAGATAAGAAGAGAATGGATGAAGAAATATGGGGCAAATACAAAGGAGACAAGATGATCCTGAGGACTGTAACGGTTGGGACACTCTGGAAACACAAAAGAGCAGGTCATACTTATAGAGAGAAATGAATTGATTACATGGCTCATTCCTTATTGGTTGCGGCCAGAAAGGCCCAAGCTCTGTAGACAAAGCAAGAGCTGGACACCAGCGAGAGCATGGTTACATCCAGTCAAGGCCAAGGCCAAGCAGTAGGAGAGCAGCTGGTGCAGCTGCAGCCCAAAGACTGATGGGCCAGAAAGCCAGGAAGAGCCATGGCCCTGGTTTCAGCCCAAAGCCTGCCAGGTAAGGATCTCTCCTACTCAGGCTTTCTGTTCTAGTCAGGCCCTCAGTGGGTTGGAAAGGAGCCCACCGCACAAGGAAGGCTGCTCCACTCCTCTACCAAGGCAAGTGCTAGTCCCACCCCAAAGGATGCTCACAAAACTCTTGCAGTAATGTAGGACCAAGTGTCTGGGTGCCCTGCGGCTTGGTCCAGCTGCCATATAAATTGACCCAGCACAGTAATACACTGTGAGCTCCTAGGAGGAGCTCAGTGAATGACTGAACAGCAGAAAACCTGCAGACCAATAGAGAAAGGGATCCTATACACAGTGATTGCCACTGAAATTTTTACCATTTATCTGGTCAACAGAAGCAATTGAATAATTACTTTATGAGTCAGGTGTTGTCCTCATTTTTCTAGATAAGGAAGCAGAGGGTCAGAGACTTTCAGCATTCCATATGTAGGCACAGAATTTTCTGTTCAATTTTATTTTTGCCCCTCGCAGAGCATTGAGTGGGATACCTCAAAAGCTAAGTCCACCAGAACCCTACTTAGGAGAAACTCCTGGAAGCTTTAGGGAAGGATCTGAAACCGAGATAGCTCAGATCCAGGCGGATCCTAAATCCAGTGATCAGTGCCCTTATAAGAAGGGCATGGAGGGACAGACACACAGAGGAGAGGGGAAATGAGGCAGAGCTGGAGTTCGGGATGAGGTTGTGTAAGCCAGAGGACTCCACCAGAAATTAAGAGGAGCCAGAGCGCCTAGATGCTCGCCCCTGCTCTAGAAGTGGCCAGACCAACCCAGCCCTGACAACAGTCTTCTGGTGTCCAGAACAATGGGGTGGCAAGTGTCTTACTGAAAGCTGCTCAGGGTGTGGCATTCATGGAGGCCATCACGGAAGACTGACACAGCCCTGCTCTGCGACAAGCCCGGTGGGCAGGCACCAGCTCTGCTCCTTCACAGCTGTGCCTCTGGGGTCTGGCCAGGCCAGCTCCGCGCAGTGCTTCACACAGCGCTCCACAGCTACCTGTGAAGGCCTGAAATGTGGCCCAGCTTCCGGGTGCCTGCGGCCACATCAGTCTTCCGTGGGAGCACATGCGCTGGCTCTGTCGCCACTCTCCATGTTGGGTCATGTTGGGGAGACTTTGTACGTGGCAGCTGGGGTCCAGGTGGCAGGAGCAGGCGTCTGAGGGGTCCGCAGCCACCGAGAATGTGGGCCTGGGTCCTCCCTAGGGAGGTTTCAGGGAAGCACCATCTCCATTGACAGTAGGGGTGCTTGGTACACAGCAGGGATCAGTGGACCTCCCTGTCCTGTCCCCGACCCCAGGGGCCCTGCTCAAGGTCCCTCTCCACAGCACACCTGAAGACTCTCCCCACTTTTCATTCAAGACCTCTTCTGATGGGAGCTCCACACATATCAGCAACATCAGAAAGAGAAGAAACAATTACACGGGCAGAGAGGTCAAAACATACGTGAATACAGAAATAAGAAAATTTATAACAATAAAATATGTTGCCATTAATCCTCCTTAAAATATTCCCCCTCACTTTGAACACCCATATCCCATTTTTCTTGGCAATGTGTCTTTCACTCTTATAAGAATTTTTAAAATTTAAACATTCACTGTAGTTTTAAATCACTCCTGTCCTTTCTACTAGCAAAACTGGGTTGAAATCCTTAGCTATACCACTCATGTGCCAAGCTACTTAACTCTGTAAGCAAGTTTTCCTTCTGACAAACTACCATAATAAGACTTAGAACTTGAAAGAGAAGGTAAAACAACAGAATGTGTTTGAAGTACACAGGATAGTAACCATTATACAGGAGGCAAATGCCTCTTTATCCTCTTACCCTTTTCCACAAAGATAATAGACACTTGCACTTCTTCATTTAATTCATTAAATGATAAAGTCCCTAGCACAGGACTGGAGCCAGTAGGTACTTAATCAATGGCAGCTGCTGTTTTCTACTCAGGAGCAATTCTAGCATCTGCAGTTACTTGGGATCTAAGACTGCCCTGTGGTCTCTTCGTTCTTTAGGTAAGAGATAGTTCAGAGAGACCCAGAGAGCCGCCTGAGGCCACACAGGTAGGGAGCTCAGAGTTAGGTCTTCACTCTCCCGCTGCAGTACACCCATTGGAAGGGTTCACCGAGACTCAGGGGCTGGGGAGAGCAGCCACTAGACCCATATCCTGGGTACCCACAGCCCCAGGGATGGTTTGGGCCCCCAGCAGTGTGGGCAGATGCCAGCTACAAGGCAGGCAGTTAGGAAGCGGTTCCTTTCCAAATCAAAGGCATTCTTACTGCTGCACTCTAACACGCATATCCTAAAAATTGTTATTTAACATGCTCTCCACATCCGAACGTGACTCACACTGAGATGGAATCTGGGCGGTGACTGGCCCGTGGCCAGCGGCAGGACAGGGCTTGGCGGAGCCGCTGCAGATCCCTGGCCTCGGGTTGGAGGCCACAGGCAGGCTGTGGCAGTCCCAGGGCTGGGGCCTCTCAGGGACCCTGACCTTGACCTTGGGTGCAAGTTCTGTTTCTGATTCAGCGTGGCAAATTTCTAAATCCGAGCTACGGGATGGCATTTGCTCGTTGCAGAAAAAAGTGCAAAAGGCCAGAAGGCTCCAAAGTAGAACCAGCTGTTGGAATGCTGCTGCACTGCTGAGGAGGGGTCAGGTCCAGGTTGTGGTTTCCAGGCGACAGAGCCCCCTCTTGCCCCTCACTCTATCAATCCTGTGCAAGGAGTCTTTGAAAACTGAAATCACCACGTTCATTCATCCAGAGCTAAATACCAGACCGACCGCAGGATGGGATCCAGGAGCAGTGGATTCCATCTTGGAAGCACCTACTGGCTATTTGTTAAGTGCTTCCTGTGAGTCCCATGCTGTGTGTTTTGAAGACAAATTACTTCACTGAATTCCCCTGACAATCCCACAATATGTTTCTACTTTCTGCCCCTTTCTTAACTGGAGAAACTGAGGCCCAAGAACTAATTAAGAGAAGCAGAATTCAAATGCAGGCTCCCCTGAATCCTGAGCTTTCTGCCTCCCCAACTGTCAGGAGGGCTCATTTAGCTTAAGCATCCAAATTTTTCAATCTTTGGTCTAATTTTATCACATTATGGAAAACCGGGAGCACGTCTCAAGCTTAGCCCCAGGCCTGCAGGAGCTCTTCTATGACTCTTTCCAGTGTCAACCTTCAAAGGCCCATGTAAAATGCATTTACAATTTGAAACTTGCCATGTAAGTGACAAGCGATCATTAATTTAAGCTGGTGTTGATTTTGTAAACTATTAAGGATGAAATGAATGTGCTGTTTTCTAAGTTAAAGGCACATGGAGTTCATGGCTTTTAAATTGCTGTGAGAGGGCTTACTAGAATTTTCCTTTCTATAAAGTCAAAATGAGCAGTACGTGTGACAATGTAAACATTTTAAGCAGAGGGCCACTTGGGCTCACAGACATCCTCCAGTGGAGGGGACTCTGACACATGTGGCAGAGTGTAAGGGCCAGTTGGCAATCTTGTCCCTGGCCCACAGATGCCAAGTAAGCACCTAATGACAACCTGTGAGAACAGGGCAAACTCCAGGGGCTTCTGCTAAGGTCAGACATGTTAATTTGCATGAATATATGACATGAGTGTCCTTATGTTCATGCAATCATTTATTCACTTGTAAATGTTAATTAACTGCCTCTATGCACCCTGTCCTGTGGCAGATGCTGGAACCCACAAGGACTTTCTAGGACCTCCAAGTCCAGAGAGAATGGGAGGCAAAAATGCCACCTGGAGGTCACCCCCATGCGACAGGATCCTAATCTGGGCTAGTGGAGCAGACCGGACACTTTCTGCAGATGTCATTTGACCTGATAAATAAGAAGGCTGGTCTCCCCGAAGGGAAACAAACAGCATTTGAGGTACAGGCCATATGCAGTCTGACAGAGGGACACAGTATTGTTCCCTGCAAAAAGCATCATGCAGACTGGAGGGGGACCCATTTGGATAGAGGGGTCAGGAGAGATTTGCTGAAGAAATGGAGCAGAAGTAGAGATTTCAGACAGAGCTGGAAGGTAGGGAGATAGTAGGGAAGTTAAGTAAAGACAGAAATGGGGCTCACGGATCATGCTAAAGGAAGAGCACACACAGAAGCAAGCCACACACACACAGCACGGTGCCCACACCCTGGCCACTGTTCACAATGCTTCTATCGTCCCTAGCCCTCGAGAAGGCAGATCCACAGACGCAGTGTGTTTCATAGCATTTCATATTCAGGAGCGAACACCTCTGCTCCTGTCTGTCTTTGCAAAGGTACATATACAAAAGTGAAGCCAGGGGGGGTAGTGCACACCAGTAATCCCAGCAGTCAGGAAGCCAGTGCTGTGCACCCTGCAGAGCTGCTGCTGCAGTCTCCAACTGAGGGCTGATGTCTGGGTGGCAGCAGCAGGCCTGGAGCTTGAGATGGCTGTGGCTTCTTCTCTGTTCCATCTGGCCTCTCAGGTTCCTGGTGGGAGGAGGCCCACCTTCAGGCCAGGTCAGTCCCACTTAATTCACTAACCCACATGCCAGTCTTCTCTGGAAGGGGCCTGATAACTCCAGGCATCTGTGGCAGTCAGTTATTTTTTTTTTTATGACTACAGCTGCAGAACTGAGATCAACCTGTGAAGAGAACAGGTGTATTGTAGCCCATGCTTCCCCACTGGGAGAACCCACTGCTTTCAGGACTTGGTGTGGATGCAGATGGCAATGATGGTATGTGGTGGAGCAAGGTGTCTCACGTAGCCAGGACACAAGAGTGAAGGGGACCTATGGAGCCTCTCAAAATCATCACTGAGATCTCCCCATTGTAAAAAAGACCTCCAAGGCCCACCAGCCCCAGTTTTCATCACCCTGAGCATCAAACCTCAGAAACATGGGCGTCTGGGGAGAATCTAGATCCAAAGAACACTGCCAGGCTAAGTAGGGTATGAAAGCAAAATGTACTCCACATGCAGCCCTCCAAAAGCAGGTGTCCTCTGTCGTAGTCTGTGTGCCATGGGAGCTGAGGCTTGGGGCCATGGAAACACTGGCTATGCCTGGCGCTGGCTGTGCACCCTCACTCTCCTACTCCACAGCCATGACAACCAACTGGCAGGCTCACCTTGCTCGGCAAGTAGTCTCAGATCGCAGGTGCCGCAAAGCCCTGAATGCTGTGCTCTGCATGCTTCTCCAGGATGGACTCAGTGGTCCCCTCAAAAATCCTGATACGGAAATGTTTACCGTCTTTATTGGGCCAAGAAAAAGAAAAATACTACAGGGCAAAAAGTAGGTAGGTGTAAACCAGGCATGGTGGCACGTGCCTGTAATCCCAGCACTGGAGAGGCTGAGACAGGAGGATCATTACGAGTCCAAACTGCATAGAAAGACCCTGTAGTAAACAAATAAATAAAATATTTTTTAAAAAAGTTTTAGGGCCATCCAAATAGCTCAGTGGATTAAAGCCCCTGCAATCAGGCACAGGGACCTGAGGGTTCAATCCTCAGGGCTGTAGTGCAGCCCTGCCCCTGGGGCGCACTGAGACAGCAATTGAGACTATGCATATAGCACGGCGCCTGTAATCCCAGCTCGTGGGAGACTGTAAATAGGCAGATCAAAATGAGTCTGATCTAGTAGTGAGACCCTGAACACCCTGTAGACCCTTCCCTAAAAATAAATAAATAAATAAATAAATAAATAAATAAATCTAAAAGTTTTAAACAGTAGGTAGGTGTAAGATCACATGGCATCTCGAGTTAGAAAAGGGGTGTGAGCTTCATGCATTCGGTATTCATCAAAGCATTCTGAACAGGACAGTATGAGGTGAAGAAAATTTTTAAACAGCTCCCTTGGCCGAAGTCTGTAAATGCTTTGAGCTGGGAGGAAATCCTGTTAGGAAACAGGCAAGCAAATATTAGGAAGCAGAACGCAGAGTCCAGACAGGTTTGAAGGATGGGCTAACTGTACCCACAGTGGAATTTCACAAGCCTAAATGTCAGGCCCTGGATGAGGCCCTGCTGCACCAACGGCTCCAGGAATGGTGGGAGATGTGACTTAGTAGGGCTGCCTAGACAGAGAAGCTGAAGGCAGCCCCGCTGGTGACTCAGCATAGGCGCCCCTGGAAAGGGCCAGGGGTCCTCCTGCTGACAAGGCCAAAGTCCCCACACTCGGGAGCTGGCCTCTGATGTTTACTGAATGCTGATAGCTACTGGGCCAGGCTCTGTGGCAACTCTGATTCAACCTTCCCAGTGAGCTGCTGGGGTGTGACAGCCCTCCCTTCTACAGATAAGGAAGGGGAGCTTGGGGAAACTTGCCTCAGTGCCCAAGCTAAAAAGTGCCATGCAATGGAGCCAGACCCAGGCCCAGTGTAGTCCTGAGCAACAGGCCCTGCTACACCAAGCCAAGCATCAAAATGGACTGAGTTCAAAGAAAACACTCAAAGAGGAAAAGCCAGACCCCAGGCACTAGTCTGGGGAGACAGGGGCTCACAAATGAGGAACTGGTCCAAGCAGGTAACACATACTGTCCCTCCCCATCACAAGGCCACCCTACAGGAGCTGGTCCATGCCTGTGCATGGAACAGCAGGTGCAGGAATGGTCTCTCAGCCTCTACCTGGGAAACCCTGGGAGCCATGGAGACCAAACTCATGCACCTCACTGGCAATGTAGACTTCCTTCTTCTTCTCCTTTCCGCCTCCTTCTCCTCTTCTTCTTCCTCCTCCTCCTCCTCCTCCTCTTCTTCCTCCTCTTCCTTCTCCTCCTCCCCCTCCTCCTCCTCCAGCCAGCCTGATTTCCTTCTACCCTCCTCCATTGTGGTGGAGGTTTCAAGGCCCCTTGGGAGAGCCTCAAGGGCATAGCCTGATTTAAACACCCTGAGACACCGCAGCAGACTGGCCCGGGGTGAGAGGCATGGGTGCTGGGTGAAGACAGCCAGAATCCCTCGGGAAATAAAATGAACTGCAACCCTTGCAACCCAGGGGCTGTGAAATGGACTCAGGGTCACTAATCTGACCTCGGGAAAGCCTGGGAAATCAAGGAGCAGAGGAAGAGCTGCACCAGGCATGGCTGGCCTTGGGCAGCAGCAGTGCTGGGAGGATACAGCTACTTCCAGGGACCAGCCAGCCACCTCTAGCAGCAGTCAGTGCTGGGAGCCCTGCAGAGAGAGAAGTGTAATCCCAGCTCAACTGTTCCCAGTCCTGCTCCTCACGGGACACAGTTTAGGTAATAGGAGAATAGATGCCCAGGAGGGCTTCTTCTAAGCTCAGGGCCAAGGTCTCAGGGATGAAACTCTATCCCTGCTAGCTGCATGCCCACCCTGAGGACAAAAGCCAAGGGGAGAAAGAGAGAAACGAAAAGGGAGGGGAGGAGAGGGGTGAAGAGGGCCAGCTAGGTAGCTCAGTGGACTAAATGCCTGCTTAGGCAAGTGCAGGGACCAGAGTTCAATCCCCAGCACCACATGCCAGGTCACCCCATCCCTGAGTGCATATAGCCAGTCACCGAGACCTAGTGTGGGGTGCATGTCTATACTACCAGCACTGGGGAGGCTGAAACCAGGAGGATCACTAGGAGTCCAAGCTGGGTAGTGAGACCCCGTACCAAATACATACATACATACATACATACATACATACATACATACATACATACATAGAAAAGAAAGACAAATCAGACCTTAGACTTTCTCTGAGCCCCTCCTCTGTGCCTGGCATGGAGAAATAAGTGCCAATCTAAACACCAAGGAACACCTGTGTTGTGTGGCGCTGGCTTGGAGGAGAGCCATGTCAGAAGAGTCCCACTGCACTCCTGGGGGTTGTGGAGTGTTGCCCAAATTTCTTCCCTCCTCTCTCTCCTCAAGGCTTCTATTTCCTAAGGGTGAGAAGGCCAAATGAAGCCACCCTCAGTGCACTGATATGAGATCAAACAGGATGATACCACGGATGGGAAGTGCTCAGCAGGTAGGCAGCAGGTCACAGTTACTCTTTTCTCCCTCCTCCTCCTGGAGCAGGAGCAGGGGAGGAGGACCTGGAACAGCTTGAGCTGTGCCTTACTGCTCCATCCTGTAAACTCCAGGCTCCCTGGGGTGATGGCTTCGAATACTCTTGGCAAACTGCAAAGTGTTCTACAAGGTAAGGGATTGTAATTACTGTCATTAGTCCTGTCATTCAGAACACAAAACTTGCCTCCCCAAGAGATGTTCCTAAATAGCAGAACTGGCTTAAAGTTACTAACAGTGGTGACAAACCTATGCATGTTGCATCGGGCTAGATGTTAGCACTGAAAGCTCTAAAAGGTTCACCATCTCTGGGAGGATCTGGCAGATGGCCAGAGCCACAAATTCAATGGAAGGCAGCAGTGAGCCCTGACTGGGGTGTTGGGAGCTTTTCCAGGGAAGAGCCGTCCCCCTGAGAAGAGCGTGGATAGAGCTCAACCTGCTAGGGGGAATCTGGTGCTCCCTCAGGGCCCTACCATCATTCTGCTTCTCTTGATTTTTCCACAGTCCAAGTTGGGGGCCAGCTTACCCCATCCCCACCTCCCATTACCTCCCCACGGTGAGTGCTTCCTCAGTGCTCTGACGGAAAGCACATGGGATGAAGCCTGAAAATAAACTGGAAGTGTGATCAGAACCCAAGCAGAAGCCTGGGCCACAGTAGGCGGAAGGCTCCTGGATGCACAGGGTGCTTCAGGGAGCACACACCAGGGCTGGGTCCACACAGCTATTAGTTGCCAAGTCCAAGAGAAATGAGCAGTGTGGGCCCAGCTCTGAGCAGACGAGTGTCATCTCAAGGAAGAGTTGGTGCCCCCTTCAGAGGGCTCCAGCTCTCCACCTGGTCCCTGCTGTGCTGTATGCCTCTAGCGCAATTGAAACCTGTACCTGGAAC
Organism: Ctenomys sociabilis; assembly: GCA_004027165.1. Taxonomy (NCBI): domain Eukaryota; kingdom Metazoa; phylum Chordata; class Mammalia; order Rodentia; family Ctenomyidae; genus Ctenomys; species Ctenomys sociabilis. The sequence continues at coordinate 16,058 of PVKA01033526.1, forward strand.
CTCTAGTCAAGCTAATTAAGCAGAGCTGAGCTCTCTTGAAGGTGGGAAATCACCCTGCAACAATTTCCCAGCTCCGGAGGCCCCCTACCCTGCTAGGGGTTGCTCTTTAAGGGGACAAAGCCTGACTGACCAGAGATGAGATGTGCAGTGTCTGTTCACATGGACTTGCATTAGAGTTTTCCCAAGCCTGCCTGCCTCCTCAAGGGGGGCACTGTCCCCTTCTGTACAGCAGGACACGCGGGCCCTCTTCCTCGAAGGCCATGTCCCCAGATGTCAGTGCCTCCTTCAGTCTCTGTCATGTGTTGCCGGGTGCTCTGGACTCCCCTTGTGCAGCACAGATACTTGCTCTGTTTCTGTCCTCTGCTGCACTGATGGTTCATCTGCAAGCCAGGCCATTTCACTCTGGTCTCCACGCTGACTTTGGCATCCCCATCAAGGCGAAGGCTTCATCACACCCTAGGTGAGCCTGCATCCCGGGGCGCTGCTGAGGAACTGGGAGCTTGCAGAAGTCGTATGCATTTGTTTCTCCTTTAGATTCCACTGTTGAGTAACTGAGGCCTAAGAAGTACAGGGACTTGAGCCACACAACTTGGGTACAGCACAGCTTGGACTGGAATCTTTGTCCCTACATTTCTTCTCTGTCCTGCTAAAAAGCCAGGGCCCCAAATACTGAGAGAGAGGCATCCCTCAGTGTCCTAACTCCTTCAACCAGGCCCCATCTCCACAGGGTTCCACCACCTCCCAGTAATAGCACAGGCTGGGGACTAAGCTTCTGCATCGATGGCCTGTGTGCCAGATGGGGACACTGAGGCAGATACTGGAGACCCAAACCAGTAAGTCAGAGACCATCATGGAGTTGCGGGCTCTGTTCAGGTCCAAAGAACATGTTGAATGTTCAGGACATCCAGGGTGGGGTGCTCTGGGTCCCACGCAGGAGTGCTGAGTGCACTCGAGGAGAAGGCCTATTGCCAGAGAGACAGGGAGGAGGCCGCTGGTGAGAGCTTTCACTCCATCAGCCGAGATGTAAGATGGGAGTCGGAAACCATCTCTGGAAACCAGGAAGAGCCAAGTTCAAATGTGGCTTGGACCAGCCACGAATGGGCACCTTGGGCAAGCTACCGAGTCTTGTATTCTCTGTTTCTTCAGGTGTAAGAGGAACATAACAGCACCTTCTTTCAGAATGTGTGTGTGGAGAGCGCATGTAAGTGTTTGCTCAGCACACATGGCAGTTGCTCCATAAATCCTTCTTCCCCTCACTTCTCTTTCCCTCCATTTCAGTCCTCTGTGATGGGGATCCAGCAGGAAACACCTGGGCAGCCCAAGGCACATTAGGGCACAGTGAGGTGTGACTCTGCAGGAGACCTATCCCAGCCGTCCCTGGTGCCCTGCTCCTTGCCCTTCTCCTGTAGGTCCATACCACCCAGTTCTCTGTCCTCCTTTAGCCTGTTCTCACCCTCCAAACTCCACCCACCTCTCAGCACATTCCCTAGTGGAAATGCTGCCCTGAACAGTGTCTGTCAGCTGGGCTTGCCTGAAAGAACCCAGTAGCGACCCTTCAGCAGAGGACACTATCTCTTCCAACAAGAGGGCGGAAGAAGAAAGGAGGGTGGGGGTCTCCAGGATGGAGAAAGGAGGAAGTACAATAGACTCATTGTTTCAAGGGCTTTATCCAAGAAAGACATTAACAGCTACAGGAAAAGGCCAATTTCCACTCCACATAGTATTTACCAATCACTACACCAGAGGTCTCTATTTTTTGCCATTTTCCCCTACACTTTTATCTCCTATGGTCAAAATGCTACATAGCCTTTAGGCCTCAGTTCAAATCCTTTGTGACATTCATAAATTAATGCATGCATTTGGCCAATAGAGTTGAGGTTGAGCTCTGTGTCAGACACTGTGCTGGGTGCTGGAATGCAGAGGTAACAGCCCTGGCCACTAGGCAGGTGGAGGGCCTTCTCTGGGGTTCCCCCACAGGGCCCATAGGCATACCCCGTTAAGGCTCCCACAGCTGTTGTTGCTGCTGTTACCAGAACTGTTTTTAGTCTTTCTCCTCTTCTTCCTCCTCTTTCTTCATCTTCTCCTCCTCCATCTCCTCCTTCTTTCTCTGCTTCCTCTTCCTCTTCCTCTTCTTCTTCTTTTAAGCTCATGTCCATGATGTCCCAATTTGTCAGGACTTTCCTGGTTTTAACACCAGAAGTATCATGCGCTAAGATGCTGCCCGCTCCCGGGAGGATCAGGACAGTAGTTCACCCATGTAGACACCAGTGTTAGGATGGCTACAAAAATATTCTGTGAAGAAACTCACTTGATGACTCAATTATTTGTTCCATACCTAATTTTTTCTTAAATTTGTACATGTTTATAGTATAAACATAAAAATGATTCATTCATGAGGGGCAGTTTGGGACATGTACATTTCTTAATTCTTCTTCGTCCCTCCCCTTCCTGCACCCCTTGCATCCCCTCATGTATTTGGCTTACACATGGTGCCTAACTTACGCACAACCGAGGCTGCCGCTGTCTGCTGTTCTATCTCCCCCACTCTCCTGTGAGCCCACTGGAGCAGAGACCCCTGTCTTTTTCAACTTTGCATTGCTAGGACACAGCACAATATCTGCCCATAAAAAACTAATTTAATTTTATGCAAACCTCTATGTTGAAATTGAGAAACACTGTAAGTACGCACAAGGTGATTTTTGAGTATGTGTCTTCCCAGTCCTCGAACAGGAATCTCTGTGTGTAACTACCTTAGAGAGGCCAGCAGGGAATAAAATCCACTAACACCCATGCCCTCTTGCCTCCCCCTAACCATCCAGTGCAAGGCAGCACTTACCAGGTGTGGCAGCTTCAAGGAAGAAACTTGCACACAGGCAGGTAGCAAGGCCTGCAACCCTCGTGAGGTCTTCAGACACTCTTGTGTCCCAAGTACCTTCTGCTAGCAGAGCAGAAATAGCAATCTGCGCAGCTTTGCCTGCTGGTTGTGTTTCTTCTGCCCAGAAACACTGTCAGCAAACTAGCTCCTCTGGATGGTAGCCCTTCAACTATCAGAAAAGCATTTTCATGCCCTCCTTCATACTCACGCCAGCCACACAGCTGGGACTGTCACAGCCATCCTAGCTGTGCCCCCAGCTGCAGCCACAGGATTTCAGAATCTGAGCTAGTATCCTCTGAATTTGTCCTGCTGTGCCTTCTTCACTGAGTACCTGAGTGTTAACAGTTCTCAGACCAATCTAGAGTATAGGACACTTACTTCCACCCTTTTTCTGTTTTAGTAGGATCCCAGTAATTGCAGCCTCAAATCTCAGATGCTTTTTCCTTTCTGTATTGAAGGTCATCAAACCAAGCATCTGGCCCATGTCTTGCACAGGGTGCCAGTGGGAGGCATAAACAGGTCACTAGGTAAGTGGCATGGGAGAGACTATTAAGACCACAATCACAGGAACTGAAGACGTGGCCCTCGGTTGAGCAGCGTCTCTCCAAAAACTGGGTCTGTCTAGAACCTAGAATCTTAGAATGTGGTTCACTGGAAATAGCCATTGCTGCTATAATTAAGTAAAATAGGGTTCTACTGTGTTAGGTTGCCCTAACCCAATGACCGGTGTCCTTGCAACCGGAAAATCAAAAGACAAATGTGCAGAAAGAAGACAGCATGGAGCCCATGGGAAATACCATGTAAAGACAGCCACAGGGCCTAGCTGAGCTACAAAAGGCCAAGAATCACCAGCTGTCATTGCTGAGACAAAACACCCCAGGAATAAAGGAGGAAGGGTTTATTTAGCTCATAGTTAGAAGTTTCAGTCCATAATCAGCTGGCCCCGGCACAGTGGAGTTCATGGCAGGCAGGAAGCAGCAAAGTAACAAGCAAGGACAGCAGTCCATCTCTGTCCCTTATGTTCTACCCAGGCTACATACCCTTAGCATGGGTAGCACACGCTTCCAGGTGGGCCTTCCCAGTAGCCACACCCAAATGTGTCAAACCAATCAGTGGATTGATTTAATAACTATGCATCCTTAATCCCATCATCAAATTGTATGAGAAAACTGAAAACCTTAAGTAAAGGCCTACCAAGAGTGCCCACCGGAACCAAATGGATGTGTCCAGCAGGCCAGGGAACAGAACACTCCTTTATGTAAAATGTGTCTTTGCTGCCTTTGTGTAACTGATGGTCTTAAAATATAATAGGACGTTTCTTCCTTTGTACATGTCATAGCCTTATGATGTAACATGGAATGTTCAGACTCCCATAACAGCCCTCCGGGACACCCAACCCTCCAATCACATGTGCCAAATTTGCCTTCATACTTCCCCTCTTTCTTTCCCCTTTAAAAGCCCTGAAGCCCATAGGGCAGGGCTCTGACTCTTTTGGAGGATTCCTAGTCAGATGCCCACAGGAATGATAAACTGCTTCTTTCTCCTTTGGTGCCATTTCTTCCTGTGTTTGGTCTGTTTTCTGTGACACACCTCCTTTAATCTCAGAATCACACACTCAATCCTTGCATTGCATTCTCTAGATCCATCCACCTCTGGAAAGGCCCCATGTATGATGACACAAGGCCTTGTGGGGATATCCGGACAGGAGCCAGCAACAACAATTCTCCCCTAGAGCCTCCAGGGGCAGCTCAGCCTTCTGAGGCCTTGATTTCAGTTCTCTAAGTGGCAAAGCTATCAGGGAGTCAGTGTCTCTGGTTCTAAGCTGTGTGATTTATGGTGACTTTTTACAGCCAGAACCAATATAGAGATATTAAACTTTCATTTTTCTGTCTTTATAATCATTCTGAAAGAATGATATGAGATTATCAGAAAAATATTCTATAAATTTGATTTGGGTTCAAATAATGTTATTATTGACTAGTTGTATGTCTTTAAAAGTAACCTCAGTTCCTTACCTTATTTAATCATTAGCAAAATAAGGATACAAATATGTTACACATAGAATTCATTCAAGAACCAAGAGTGCTAAAAATGGAGCAGTTTTATTTTTGGCCAGCATAACTTGCCCTAAGGGCTGGGCTGGCAGGGCTGGCATGGCATGCAGTGCCAGGAATCAAACGTCAGTCCCCTGCACCTAGCTAAGCTTGCATAAGCAGATGCTTCAGACCACTGAGCTATCTTGCCAGCCCAGAGAAGTTTTAGAAACTATAGAAACTTTTCCTGTATCAATCATTTGCTTCCCCTCTTTCCTCTGTGAGCCCATTTCCAGAGGTCTGTGTATGGATCTCAACACAAGGGTCAGCCCATCAGTTTATCAGCAAATTTTGTTGACTTTCTAACACACGTTTTATCTTTGTGTTTTTTGTTGCCCTCTTTTTCTTGGTTTTGCCTTGATATTCATTTTCTTAAAATTCTTAAGTTAGACATTTAGTGGCTTTATCCTCATACACTTTTGAGTGCCAACCTAAATGTACACATAAATACATATATACATAAACATAAATGTACAAACCTACCTCCGACTGTGGTTTTAGCTGCATTCCCTGTGTTTTCATATCAGGTTCTCTCACTTTTTTTCCTTAATAGGTCACAGTTGTGTATTTAAACTTTTTCATTGAGTTCTTGTTAGTTTCAGCCTACGTGCTCAGCATCATGCTTTGCCCTCACTGACCTGGGAATCCTTGTTTTTGTGGTTACCGCAATGTTGAAGCTAGAAAAATTTAAATTTTTCTAAATGTCTTTCTCATTGACATCTTTCAAGACCAAGTATATCACAGCTGAAAAGAGTAAGGGTTTTTTGTTTTTTGTTTTTTTCTCATCATGATAGCACACGCCACAGAATTCCAGCTGCTCTTCAGGTACAGACATGAGTTAGGGGGTCAGACACTGAAATGTGCCTGTGTCTTCCTCTTTGGTTCTGTTCCACCAACAACTACAGAAGCCAGTGGCCCTGCCAAAGGGGAAAGTGTCGCCAGCACTTCGCAGGGGTCCTGACCTTCATGAATTATGCTCCATGGTGACAGCATATGCATCAGCCTTTCCTACGACTTCGCACAAGGTGCAAGCTCTCCAAGATGTTCATCAGCCGCCTCAATCGAGGAAACAGACCATCAGCCAACTTCATCTGGATCAGAAACAGCTAGCAAAGGAGTAAAGCACGCTGCCAGGGTGCCTCAGGCTCACAGAGGTGTAGCCTTGGGCACCGCATATGGCCCCTCACTCTCCCCTGTTTCTCTCTGCCCTTTCTTGCTCTTCTTCTGGCCATGGCAAACTGAGCAGCTTCACTCCGCCATGCCCTTCCCTCTGGTGTTTCTGCCTTAGAGCCAGCTGAGGATGGACTAAATCCCCCACCAAGCTGTGTCGGCCTGGGGCAGAATTGAACCTGTCCTCCTCAGGTTGTGTCGGGTCTTGCTTCCAGAAACAGGAAAGCCAATGCTCTCCTTTCTTGGATGGTACAACTTGCCCCCAAGTAGAGGGCTTAGCCTTGACTCTTTTAACTACATGGCAGGCCCTTTAACAGTAAGTGCATGTCTGATACTTCTTTCAACCCTTTCTTATGCCTACCTCTAACTTCTTCTGCCTCTTCAATTAAATGATATCAAACAACAAGTACTATGATTGATGGTACCTCTTTTATCTGTGGTTTTTTTTTTTTTTCTTTTTCTTTTTTTGGCAGAACCAGGAATTGAACTCAGACCCTTACGCTTGCCAGGGAAGTGATTATTCCACTGAGCCATCTCCCCAGCCCCAAGGCAGCTCTTTTATTTCCTGGTATAACCAGTGTTGGGGATTGCACCCAAGCTTTGTCCTGAACCATATCTCCAGCTCTTTTCTTTTCTTCTTTTTTTAAAAGTTTGAGCCAGTATCTTGCTAAGTTTCCCAGGCTAGGCTCAAACTTGCAATTCTCCTGCATTACCCTCTCACAGTGCTGGGATTACAGGTATGCACCACCATGCCCAGCTTGCTGTTCTCTCAGGGCATTTCCTAAAAAGGAGTGTGACTGGGAAATTTAAGGTCAGAGATTGATAAAAGGGCACGTGATAAAATCCAAAACCTTTTAAAACTGTTTTGAAATGCTGGGGTTGCTGCCTTGAGTACATTCTTGCATGTGTACTGGGGCTTGAACCCAGGGCCCTTGGACTAGCTTTCTTTATTTTTTATATTGAGATAGGATCTTTTAAGTCAGTAAGTTATTCAGTTTGGGATCAAACTTGTGATCTACTTGCCTTGGCCACCCCAGATGCTGGAATTACAGGTATGCACTACTACATCAGACTCAGGGGCATCCTTAGAGCCAGGAAACATCCCAAATATCAAGAACTATGTTTTTTACACAGTGTGAAGAAGCAAAACTGGCCAATCATACTTGGCCAACTGGAGCTATCCATGGACTTGCATGCTGCTGAAAACAGCAGTGACAGGGCCAGCCAGATAGCTCAGCAGATTAAAGCACCTACTTAGGCAGACCCAGGAGCCAGGGGCTCAATCCCCAGGCCTGACATGCTGGCCCTGCCCTTGCCCCTGCCCCTGAGGCATGCTGAGATTGTGAATGAGACAGCATAGTGGCATGAGCCTGTAATCCCAGGACTTGGGAGGCTAAACACAGGAGAATCAGTATGAGTCCAGTCTGCATAGTGAGACCCTGTAGACCCTGTACTAAATACAAAAACATAAACTGTAGGAAACACTTCCTGGTCCTTGACTCAGTCCAAGAAACCAATATTTGTAATCCCAAAGTTACGTTATTGGAATCCCATCAAGTTGATTCCAATCTACCACTTTCCATGCAGCCCACAGCGAAAATGAGGACACTAAATTATATTTTTAATCATCGGGGAGTCAAGGGGCTCTAGGTCCAGCCATGAAGATGGCTTTCCAGAACCAAGAGGGCGACCCAGGGCCTCACCCAGTTTTTATTCAGTGAGGGAGTGGCTTGAGGACTGAGAATTGTGGGAAGTAGGTGACTACTGTGAGCTGAGCTAGGTGTGGGGCTTACATTTACCTCTGTCATATGCAGAGAGGATATGCAGAGAGAGTAATCTGCATTATATAGTATTTAATGTTTTGGGAAGTCTAGGGCTTCAGCTTTGGTGTAGTCTTTCAAGCCCCAGGAAGTCATAGCCTCTATCTCGAGGCTCGATCCCAGCTGGCAGCGCAGAGCATTAGCTCTACCATCCTGTCTCCACCCGGCTCACGTTAAGGAGCAGCAGGCTTACCAGGGAAACACGCATGCCACCTTCAAAGACTATCACCAGCACCTCAGCTAGACCAATACACATTGCTTAAGGCCAATTGAAGGATAAACAGA